>CAUYQG010284811.1:0-19714 GCA_963574415.1 Tarsius wallacei | reverse complement strand
AAAATTGTAGGGTACAATCCAGGGTTAGATATATAAATATTTATTGTGTAGGTACCCTTGTTGATGAAGTGTGCCCCCCCTTACCCAGGCATATCGATTACTGTCAATCCCATCTCTCCACCTCCCTCAACCCCCTGCAGTTTCCCGCCACTTTTAATCCTTTTCTTATATTAATATGGTAGTTGTTCAAGGTCCACTTATGAGTGAGAACATGTGATACTCAGCTCTTTGTTTCTGTGAGAGTTCACTCAGTATTATACATTCTAATTCTATCCAAGTTGCTGCTAAGTTCATGATTTTGTTCTTTATGGAAGACTTCTACACTGTTGGTGGGAGTGTAAACTAGTACAGCCTCTGTGGCATTCAGTGTGGCAATTCCTAAAAGTTCTAAAAATTGACTTTCCATATGACCCTGCAATTCCCCTACTGGGAATATACCCGGAAAAACTCAAGTCACTCTATGAAAAAGATACCTGCACATGTATGTTTATAGCAGCATTGTTCACAATAGCAAGAAACATGGAACCAACTGTGCTGCCCATCAAAAGAGGACTGGATAAAAAAAAATGTGTTACATATACGCAATGGAATATTACGCAGTCCTCTTTCAATGGGTAGCATGATTGGTTTCATATTTTTGCCATTGTGAACAATGTTGCAATAAACATGTGTGTGCAGGTATCTTTTTCATAGAATGATTTGAGTTCTTCTGGGTATATTTCCAGTAGGGGGGATTGTGGGGTTGTATGGAAAGGCAATTTTTAGATTTTTTAGGAATTGTCAAACTGTTTTCCACAGAGTACAATCACTGAAACTATTAACACTAGTCAATGCTAAGCTTGCTTGGCCGATTTGCCCTGTCTTGACCATTCCTTCCTGAAATAAACAACAACAACAACAATAAGGGCTCAGTCACTTTTTCTCCTCACTCTCTGTACCTCTTGACTGACCCCGATGCTCTTCTGTGTGTCTCTGTGTGGCGTGCTGTGTCTCCTGCCTCAAGGGAACTGTAAGTGAAAGTGTCTTCCTTCCTGAAGATGATTTCCATGTCTGTATGTCTGACCATACCCAATTTTTAAAAATTAAAACAAATCTCAGATACATTTCAAAGCAATGGTTCACTAGATATTTCTGTGCGAGGTTTGTGCTCAAAAGTTAAGAATTAATGTTTATCTTGCTACCACTTTTTTATTTGTACTCTTAAAAATTATATTATTTTCCTTTTTAACTTTTCATTTAGATAAACAGGTTTATATTTTTGTCTAACTATATATATAAAAATAAAAAAATAGTACATTTTGATGAGATTGACAAACATACCCATGCTACACCACAATTTATAGAATACAGCCTGCATCTGGGAAGTTCACTGGTGCTTTTTCTCAGGAAAACCTTGTCCAAACAGAAGCAAGTACTACTCTGATTTCTATCCACATTGACTAGTTTTACCTATTTTAAAAATGGGTACAAATAGATACAAAGCATATACATTTTATGCCAGGTTTATTTTCTCAACATATTTTTACAGAATCATCTATACTTTTGCATATATTAATAATCTGTTCCTTGGTGTTGCTGAAATTTATTTGTGTGTGTGTGTGTTTATATGTCAAAATTTGCTTATCACTTCTCCTATTGATGGACATTTGCTTGTTTTCTATTTTTGTTGTCAAAAATAAGGATAAAAATAATACCAATGAAAATGTGTGTAAAATTAATGCCTAGAAATAAATGTAACAGAAGATGCACAAGATTTCAAGAAGATGTAATGAAGAAAATTTAAAATATTGAAATAAATTGGCAGATATACTATGAAAATGGGTTAGAAAAATCAATTTTATGTCAATTTCCACTAAAAGGAGTTATAGATTTAACAGATTGGTAAATAATATATTGGAAGTTGTTACGTAGAAATTGATAAAATTGTTCTAAAATTTATATAAAAATGCAGAGAATATAGGATAACTGGAATAATCATGAAATAAAAGATTAAAATGTGCAGTTCTTACACTAACATTTTCAATTATTACTAGATTTATCATACCGTTGAAGCACTGAATACAGTGAAGGTCTAACATAACTATGGATAAATATATTAGTGAAAAGGGAAAGCATCAATTAATAGACATAAATATGAGTATATTGATTTTTAACAAAGAAGTCAATGCAAGTCAGTGGACACAGAAAACTTCACTTCTACAAATTTTTCTGCAAATAATGGCAATCTAGCATAAATGCAGACTTTATAAAATACAAAATTCATTGATACAAGAAGATTATAGACTTAAACATAAAATAAAAAACTATAAGACCCTGAGAACCAACCATAGAAGATTGTATCTGCAGCCTTGAAGTACACAAAATTTTTCTATCCTAAACAAAAAATAATCTTTTATATATATATATATAACTCCACCAAAATATTAAACTCTACTGTTCAAAAAAAGTTAAAAAAATAATAAGTGAGTCACATAGGAGGAAAAAAATTATTTATACAACAGATATGACAAAGAACTTGTCATGTAACACTACAAATACTCTTTTAAAAACCAATAAAATCACCAAAAACTAATGATTAGTGAAATTGTGCACATTTTCTGACATTTATCAACCATCTCAAAATCTTCTTTTGTGAAGCATATGTATAAGTAATTTCACTATTTTTTAACTGAGTTGTTTCTTATATTGATTAGAGTTTTTTTAAAAGAAGCTAAATAAAACTTTCTTTTCAGATATCTGTATTATTAATAAAAACATATTTTCTCTATTTCAAACACCTTTAATGCTTAATGATATATTTCAATGCACAACATATCTGTAATTATTCTTTTTGTAATATATCTCTTTTGTTTAATCCATAGCATACTCAATTCTTTCCACTATGAAGAGTCTGATTTTTTCTCATCTATTGTATAATGGAAATGCAATTTGTCTGAAGATATCATTAAACAAGGATAGGTATAAAACCGTTTTACAACATGAAAATCACAATTTGTCCTTGAAAAAGATATTTTCAAAACCCTTTGGATGTCTCTATTGAAAGTTTTGCTGTACGTGCACAGTCCCAATAGTGGCAAACTCTAAGACTAGAAAACAGAGTAAAACAGAATACCTGTTGTCTAAACAAATAGCCATCAGATAAAAACAGACCAGAATGCAACAGAAATAGTTTAAAAGCAATTAATACGTTGTCTATGGTGTAGGTATGGCCATTAAAAACATGATGACCTCTACTATGTTCTGAATTGTTTCCACCTAAATTTACATGTGGAAACCCTTATCTCAATGTGGCTTATTTGGAGATGAGACTTGTAAGGAAGTAATTAAGGTTAAATGAGGTTATAAGGGTAGGATACACCTTAATCTGTTGTGTGTAGCTGTCAGAGAATACCTGACACTGGGTCATTCACAAAGAAAAAAAATTTATTTGGCTCATAGTTCTTCTGGTTGTCCAAGAAACATGGTTCCAACATCTGCATCTGGTGAGAGCCTCAGGCTTTGTCCAGTCATTTCAGAAACATGAAAGGGAGTCAGCATGGGCAGATCACATGGCGAAAGAGGAAGCAAGAGAGAAAGGGAAGATGTTCCAGTATCTTTCTAACCACCAGCTTTTGCAGGAACTAATGAGTGGGAACTCACTTGCTTCTGAGGACAGGCATTCATCTATTCATGAAAGAATCGCCCATAGTCCTATCTTCAACATTGGGGATCAAATTTTAACATGAGGTTTGTAGGAGACAAACAAATAAACCATAGCAACTCTGAGCCTTCTTTCTTATCATGTACAAACACAAAAGGAAGGCTATATGAGGACACAGAGAAAAGGTAGCCATCTATAAGCCAGGAAGAAAATCTTCACGAGAAAAAGAAACAACTGGAATCTTGAACTTGGACTCGTATCCTCCAGAACCGTGAGAAATTCTTAAATTTCTATTGCTTAAGTTACTCAACCTATAGCATTTTGTTATATTAGACAAAGTTGAATAATACAAGCTCAGACAGAGAAACATGATGTTGTTAAAAATGATAACTAATATTTATTATTTACCATCTATTAGGAACTGTATTGCTTTACTCAAATTATCTATTTTAATTCTCAAAAGGCTCATATGAAGTAGTTACTAATATTTTCCTCTCTACAAGTGAGAAAAAGAAATGACTAATAATTCTCTATCTAAAATTGTTGTCATTTTTTTTTTGCTGTCTCTTCTTATCTTTTATTACATCTGGGTATATCTCATTCAAATGATAACAATTAAAAAAAGAATCTTAAGCACAGTCATAGAAAGAAAAAAAAGAAAGTTGGTATAATACTTTTAAGAAAACTGGTGGCTAAATCTCAATAAAAACTTAAAAACAAAAGATAAACAAGAACTAACTAAAAACACTAACCAACAACAAAAAACTAACAAAAGCAATAGAAAATAACACACACAAAAAATGCCAACATTAAAACCTCAGCTAGTAAAAATACTATCTGGAAATGAAGGAAAGTAATGACTGGTTCAAAGAAGCAACATCAGAGAATTTGGCATTACAGACCTGCTCTTCATTAATACTAAAAGTTGTTTAACAAATGAAACAAAATGATCTTATGTGGAAGCATCAAATGACAAAAGCAAATGAAAAGCATTGAAACAATTAATATTAGAATAAATACAGAAAAATATAAATTCATATTAATAGCAAAAAAACTAAAAATCAATGCTGTCTTGTGATATTTACAAATATGTATCAGTAACATTTATAATACCAATAGAACAAAAGGCTGAAGAATTACTTACATTGGGCTTAAATAATAGCCAGTTTCTGAGAGTTTTTAGTACATGGAAAACAATAAGATCGCTTATAGAAAATCTATGATTATAACTAAAAGAAGAACAAAAAGAAGTGGAAATGAAATTATATTTGAAAAGAAAATAAAAATATTGAACAACCAAAAGTAAAATCAAAAAAGGAAGAATTAAAATATCAACAAGCACATTAAAAACAAGGAAAATAGTTTCAAATGGTCAATTTAAACCTAATACATCAAAAATTATATTAAATGACATTGATTAGCATGTCATGGAAAGGAAATATCACCAAATAGGAGTTTTTAAAAAATGTTCACAAGGTACAAAATTACAAAATGACAAAAAAGGGTTGAAAGAAGAAGATTTAAAAGGTCTAAAAGAGGTCAAAATGTGTGATTAAGCAAATTAAATGTTCTCAAGTGACAAGGATACAGAAATGTCTATTGAATTTAACAAAAGGGAAGTAGAAAAGTTTTGCCAAAATTAAAAGAAAAACAGGGCATTGGATATGCAGGACAGGAGACACATGCATTCTAAAAAAAAAGTGGGGAAAGGATTCAATTTAGAGTACAAGTGGAGAGGTTAGTTTTTATCCAAGTAGCAAAGTTTGGTGGACAACCATTTTCACTACGAAACATGAGACAAGTTCATCAATTACGCAATTTGCTTCAGTCACAAATTAGCTGCTTAGGTGGAGGCATGGAATAGGCAGAATAGTGGGTATGACGTGAGTTGGAATTTTGCTAGATGAATGTGACAGAGAAACATGGTAGGATCAAGATATTTGCAAGTGAATGATTATAGATCCGAACCATGGGATCTTGACTGGAAAAGAGAGAAATAAGGATATAAATAAGGGTATAAGCTGCTAGAATGCTAGCTCTTGACAGATATACTACACATATGAACAGAAACTTTATTCTTAAAATATGAAGAATAGAACAGCATAATTGATATAAATAAATGAGGCTCTCTAACTTAATAATATACATTACTAAATATTACTCATTTGCATAGCAACAAAAATAATACTTGAGTAACAATTTGCCTTAAATGACATTCAGAAATAGGTCCAACTACTCTAATTCACCTCAGACTGCATAGGCATAAGAGAATAATATCAATATTTGAAAGTTGATTTAATCTAATATAATCTGTGAATTTTATTCATTTTTAAGTACCAAATAAATATATATTAGCACAGATATCCATTACTATCTTAAAATCTATGGAAACATTTCAGGCTTAACACTAGTCTTAAAGATTTCTGGTATTCAATAAATGTTAAATAAGGCAGTACTAAAAATGCCTGAATTAAAGCTATCTTATATATGCTCACATAAAAATTTAAATATTTGAATTTGTTAACATCAAGGTAGATTTAGTTAATTTTTTTTAACAATCTGGGTTTTGAAATCATCATAAGTTGTGATTTTAGCCACAGTATTTGTTTTCTTACTATTTTTATTTCTTTCCCAGTGTTACTCAACTTTATTTCTTTATTTAAAGACTGAGATATAGCCGGGCTCGGTGGCTCAGCCTGTAATCCCGCGCCTTTGGGAGGCTGAGGTGAGTGGATTGCCTGAGCCCGCGGGTTCGAGACCCGCCTGGGCAGGCGAGACCTCATCTCTACAATAAATAAAAAAAATTAGCCGGGTGTGGTAGCACGCGCCTGTAGTTCTAGCTACTCGGAAGGCTGAGGCGGAAGGATCGCCGGAGCCCAGCAGGTCGAGGCTGCGGTGGCCGGGAGCGGCCACTGCACTCCAGTCTGGGCGACAGAGTGATACTCAAACTCAAAAAAAAAAAAAAAAAAAAAAAGACTGAGATATAAGCTGTGTATATAAAGTCAGACATTATTGAAACCAGAAAAATAAGAAATAAAAAAAGAAACTTATGTCCCGTGGCTGTTTGAACATGCTGTTTGCCTCGTGAGAGGTTTCCTCTGAGCTCCTGAGAGGGCTCCTTAAACCCAAATGCTATCTTCCAAACAAATAATAAAAGAAATAATAAGCTTATACTTGTCTTATTTTGTTTTATTATTTTAGAGATAAGGTCACATTCTGTTACTATGGCTAGAGTTCAGTGGCATGATCACAGCTCACTGTAACCTTGAATTCCTGGGCTCAGACACCTGCCTCAGTCTCCCGAGTAGCTGGGATTAGAGGCAAGTGCCACCATGTCCAGATAATGTTTTCTTTTCTTTCTTTCTTTCTTTCGTTTTTTTTTTTTTTTTTTTTTATAGTAGAGATGTGGTCTGCTATGTAACTCAGGCTGGTCTCATGCTTCTGGCCTCAAAAAGTCACCCTATCTTGGTCTCCCAAAGTGCTGGGATTGTAGGTATGAGGCGTAACAACCAGCCTGAGTTCTGATTTCTTATTAGAAATTAGTTTGCTAGGAAAACAGATTAATTAAATTCCTTTAATTGAATGCTTGTGTTTTCAGCTGTGGTTTTTAGACTTAATAAATATTTAATTAAAAATGAAATTTGGGAAGCCGAGCTCGGTGGCTCAGCCTGTCATCCCGCACCTTGGGAGGCCGAGGTGAGTGGATTGCCTGAGCCCGTGGGTTCGAGACCCACCCAGGCAACTTGGCGAGACCTCATCTCTACAATAAAACCAAAAATCAGCTGGGTGTGGTAGCGCGTGCCTGTAGTTCCAGCTACTTGGAAGGCTGAGGCAGAAGGATCGCTGGAGCCCAGCAGGTCGAGGCTGCGGTGGCCGGGAGCAGCCACTGCACTCCAGTCTGGCTGACGGACTGAAACTCCAACTCAAAAAAAAAAAAAAAAAGAAATTTGGGGTTTTGTTTTAGAAAATGTTTGGAAATACTGTGTTATGTTGAGATAAGACAAGTGAATAAATAGCATAAATAGTCTGATAAAAATAGAAGCAAAGATTATTACATATTTTAAAACAAAACACAAAAGGAAACCCAGAGTCTGATTATTATAACACTGCTTGACAATACAGCCCTAGGCTCTGATATGTATCTGGGTGTCAGGACACACCAGTTGTATGAATTTACCAATTTACTTAATTTCTGTAAACTTTAGCTTGCTAATTTTAAGTTGAAAACAACAATAATATTTACCTTCACATTGTTCTGGCATTTAAATAAAATAATATGTTTTATATATAAACTCTTTAGATGTAATGTCTGATTCCTGGTAAGAATGTAATGAAAGAAACCCATTTTTTTTTATTATTACCATATTGTAACTAAATTAAAAAAATAAAATTTCTGGTATCTTAAACACTATCCTGGCCCAGAACACACAAAAATAGGGCAAATGTTAATACATTCTCAGAATCTGTATTTAATTAACTTAAACATATTAGCTCGGTATGTATATATATTGGGCTTTAGGGGAATTCTTATATTGAATGAATTAAAATATGATATCAACAAATTAAAAGGTATGCAAATAAAAATTGCTGCAAACTAACTACAAATTTGTCATAGTAACTTTCAAGGAAAAAATATATATTACTTGGTAATCCATAGATAAAATATAAATAGCAAATCAATACATTCATACCATGTTTTATTGTGCTTCACTTTATAAAGCTTGGCAGATGCTGTGTATTTTACATATTGAGGGTTTGTGATTAAACCTTTGTGGAGCAATTCTATTTGCACTATTTTCCCAACGGCACGTGCTTTCTCCATGTCTCTGTATCACATTTGGCAATTCTTGTGATATTTCAACTGTAACTAATTGTTAATATGTCTACAAAGCTGATTTGTGGTCAGTTATCTTTGAGGTTACTATTGCAATTGTTTGAGGGCACCACAAACTGTGCCCATAGAAGATGGATAAATTCATTGCAAACATTTTGTGTGTTCTGACTGCTTTACAGGCTAGCCATGACCCCATCCCTCCTCATCTTCTTGGGCCTCCCTATTCCTTAAAACTCAAAAATATTACAATTAGCCCAATTAGTCACCCTATGATGGCCTCTAAGTGTTCAAGTGAAAAAGAAGAGTTGTACATATTTCATTTGGAATCCAAATCTAGAAATGATAGAACTTTTAGGAAAACACATTTAAAGCCAGGCTGAAACTAGGTCTCTTGAGCCAGTTAGCTGTAACTTGCAAATGCAAAGAAAACGTTCTTGAAACAAATTAAAAGTATTATTTCAGTGAATAGATGAATGGAAAGAAAGTCAAACAACCTTACTGCTGACATGAGAAAAGTTTTTAGTAGTCTGGATAGATTAAACCAGCCATAACATTCCCTTAAACCAAAGCCTAATCCAGAGCAGGGCACTGGATATCTTTAATTTTATGAAGGCTGAGATTGGTGAGGTAGTTACACAAGATAAATTTGAAGCTATTGGAAGTTAGTTCTTGAGGGTTTAGGAAAGAAGACATTTTCATAACATAAAAGTGTAAGATAAAGCAGTAAGTGCTAACATAGAAGCTGCAGCAAGTAATTCAGGAAATCTAGCTAAGATAATTGAAGATAGCTACACTAAGCAACAGATTTTCAGTGTAGACAAAATAGCCTTCTATTGGAAAAAGATGTCATCAAAGATCTTTATAGCTGGAGAGGAGAAGTCAATAACTGGCTTCAAAGGAGAGGCTAACTCTCTTACTTGGGGTTAATACAGCGGGTGATTTAATGTTGAAGCCAGTGCTCTTTTCCTTTTCCTATTCCAAATATCCCAGAGTCCTTAAGAATTATGCTAAATCTACTCTACCTGAGCTCTATGGAAAAACAAAGCCTGATAACATCATAGATGTAAGCAAAGCAAGATTGTCTACAGCATGAATTTCTGTTAAGACCTACTACTCAGATAACAAGATTCCATTCAAAATATTACTCCTCATTGATAATACACCTGGTTACCCAGGAGATCTGATGGAGAGGTACAAGATTTATGCTGTCTGCATGCCTATTCACACAGCATCCATTCTGCAGCCCATGGGTCAAGGAGTAATTTTTACTTTCAAATCTTTCAGTAGAAAAAGTAACCATAGGTGTGGTAGAAATTGCAAAAGAATTAGAACTAGAATGAAGTCTGATAATGTTACTAAATTGCTGCAATCTCATAATACAACTAAACACAATGAGAAGCGTCTTCTAATGGATGAGAAATGAAGTGTTTTCTTGAGATGAAATCTATTCCTGGTAAAGGTGCTATGAACATTGATGAAACGACAATGAATAATCTAGAATATTACCTAAACTTAGTTGTTAAAGGAGCAGAGAGGATTGACCTGGGAGGATTGACTCCAATTTTGAAAGAAGTACTACTGGGAGTAAAATGCATTCAACAGTATCACATGCTACTGAGAATTTTTTATGAAAGGAAGAGTCCATCAATAGAGCAAACTCCATTGTTTTATTTTAAGAATTGCCGCTGCCACCCCAGCATTCAGCTGTTGCTTCCCTTATCAGTCAGCAGTCATCAACATCAAGGCAAGACCCTCCACCAGCAAGAAGATTACAATTTGCTGAAGGTTCTAATAATTGTTAGCATTTTTTAGCAGTACAATATTTTTAACATTAGGTATACACAATGTTTAGACATAATGCTATTTCACACATGATAGACTACAGTATAGTGTAAACATAACTTACATATGCACTGAAAAATTTAAAAAATGTGACTTGTTTTATTGCAATACATGCTTGTCTGGAATCAAAGCAGCAATATTCCCCAGGCATGTTTGTACATTTTCATTGTTATAATTTACATCCAAATGCCAACTTAATTAAATGTTCAGTGTGATGGGTTTTAAAAAATAACTACAGACATGTAAACATACTGTCAATTAAGATATATTTGTGCCCAGCTACGATGGCTCACACCTATAATCCCAGCACTTTGGGAGGCTGAGGTGAGAGGATTGCCTGCCTGAACCCACGGGTTCGAGCCCAGCCTGGGCAACTTAGCAAGACTTCGTCTCTACAATAAATCAAAAAAATTAGCTGGGCATGGTGGCGCCTGAGTTTCAGCTACTTGGAAGGCTGAGGCGAAAGGATTGCCTGAGCCCAGCCGGTTGAGTCTGCGGTGACCGTGAGCATGCCACTGCACTCCAGCCTTGAAGACAGAGTAAGACTCCAACTCAAAAAAAAAAAAGGATATATTCATATAACAGTTTCACCACTCCAAAAGTTCCTCTGTGCCCTTTGGAGTCTTCTTCCAGTATGAGGTCCCAGCAACCAGTAGTACATTATGCTTTATTTAATTTTTAGATATTTTAAAAATTATAAATGTTACAGAAGTTCCATAGCCCTCATCCAGCCTCCTTGCATGTCAACATCTTACATAACCAGAGAATAATTCTTAAAACTAAGACATTAACCCTGGTATAATACCATTCAGTAAAGTGCAGAATTTATTGAAACTTCATCAGTTTATCCACCCATAATTTCTCTTCACTCCAGGAGCTAATCTCTAATTCCATTTTGCATCTACTCATCACACTTCAAGGGGGAGATCTTCGAGAACATGCAATCATACTTTTTCTGCTCCAACTTTTGCACAATAATTGTAACAAGCATTTGTAGATCTAGGTCGTGACAATCATTACTGTGTGCTTTAATGCTGATTTTCTATCTTTTTCATTCTTTCCCTGAATTCAAAATTTTATTGAAACTAGCATACACCGATATTTTATTAGCTTTTCCAAACTAAGAAATACATCATTTCATATACTTATAATTTCTACTTAAACATTATAACACATGCAGCTGATTATAGTATAAAAATCCAACAAATTCAAAACTCTAAATTTAGATCAGCTCAACCTTTTGCAAACAGATGAGGGGAATAAACTGTCATATTGTTGTCAATACTGTCAATCTTCCATGTTGCTAAAGGTGATGGGGATTAATATTTCACAAGTCCTACATTTTGCTAATCATTTACAAAAATAAAATATCCCCCATTTATTCAATGCATATGCATATTAAATGACACACATTGCACAGGCTTGAAATACTTTTATTCTATTTAATTCTCAACAGTAATAATTCGTGGGTGAAAAATATGCAAGGAGTAGAACATGAAGCAAGAAATATATCATCTTAGTAAAATGTAGTAATAACAGAAATGTCTCATAGATTATAAAATATCTTTGCAATTTTGTCCCAAACTGCCTAGATTTAATGAAGACCCTCCAAGTCAAGGCCATAGTTCCCAACAGACTGTCCTCATTTCAGATGTCAACCACAAGTTTGAAGGTCTCCAGGCCAGCCATAGTTCCAACTAACTATCAACAAATTCAGAGATTCCCACCCCATCAGTCTCACTAAAATAACTCACAAACTTCAGAAAAGTGTTATGTACTTATGATTATCATTATATTTTAAAAGATACAAATTAAAATTAGCCAAATGAAGATACACATAATATACGATGTGAAAGAGTCTGGAGCTCAGAGCTCTCATTCCCTCTTTCCTGAGAATCAGGATGTGTCACCATTCAAGTACACCAATGTATCCAACAACCAGGTAGAGCACCTAAGCCACGTGTCCAGGGGTTTTGTGGTTTTCTTATTTAAATATATAATATTATTATAAAATATTAAAAATATAATTTTAATAAATGTACTTATGTTCATGATTTGGTTCTCAGCTTGACTATTATTAGAGTATAGAAATGTGACTGATTTCTGAGCAGCAGTTTTGTATCCCAAGACTTTACTAGAATCATTTATCAGTGCTGCAAGTATTTAGGAGGAATCATCAGAGTTTGCTAAATCTAAAATCATATCGTCCGTGAAGAGAGATAACTTAACTTCCTCTTTATCTATCTGGATACGTTTTATTTTTGTTTCTTGCCTGATTTCTCTGGCTAGGACCTTCAGTGCTATGTTAAATAGGAATGGTAACTTCATAAAATTCATTTCTTAACACCAGAAACATTCACCACGAATGATTTCTCCACTATTTACAGTATCAGTGAGTTGTCCCAGTTTGTGTCCAATTGCATATAGCTGAAGCCATTTTCTTTTCCTCTCTTTTTCTTTCCTTACATTTGGTTTGTCTCTTTTGCTTGATTTATCTGAATTTTTCTCTTTGGAGTTTATTCTAGCTTCAGGCTTCATTTTTTCATCTTCTTTGCCTGATGACCTGCAGAGGTACTTGGCTTATAGCCCTACGTATTAGCAAATTCCTTACAAAGATAAGACTTCTTTCTGGATATAAAATAAGACTTATGAATTTGATCTCACCTCATGTGTAGTGCCAAATCAAATATTTCCCTAATAATATCTAGCTCAGACTGGTTCATTCAAATATACTAATTTCAACCTTGGAAAATATAACAAATTTTTAGTTCTCTTAATTTAGCACCCTTTTGCCATACAGATACTTTTGTATTATAAATAAATGGCTATCTGTGGGTTACATTATACAAACTTGAATCACTTACTATATTTGACTAGTTCCTGAAATGTAATTTTAAAATAAAAGGTTTTTTAATTGGCTCCTGTAAGTGAAACATATTCTGAATTAAAACTAAACAAAGGTTAAAAATCAACAAAATCCCTCAACACCATTGTTCCTCTATTTCTGTTGTTCTCCTTAGTATGAGAAGAAATCACATGAGGACTTGAAGTAAGTTAAGGAGAATTTAAACACATTCTTCTGTATTTCTGTTCTATCTATTTATCAATTCCTTGTGATCATTCAAAAAAATGTAATTCTCTAGAAGAGGAGATATCCAGAATGCTATGCACATTTTTTGTAGATAGAAAAACAAAATGGTTGAGGCAAACAGGTAACCGATCGATAGAATAAAATTCAACAGAGAAGTATCCATTAAATAAATGAAACTTTCTTTTGTCTCACTAGTATTTTATTCTAAGTTTCCCAGCTCACTATTCTATGTTTTCCCCATGCATTTGGTATATGATATAAATCAATCTCTCTTTTTTTTTTAAGAAAAAATGAAATTTCTGTCATTAATGTTGTTTTGTGGTGGGAAATAGTTTATAGTTGGTACAAGAAAGAGAAAAGTTCAGGGCAATTTATATTCTAAAAGAAAAGACATGTGAACACATGGGGGAAAACACTAAGCCAGAAGATGAAGTTAACAAGAACACAAATCGATGGTAAATTTATCGTAGCCTACTTTTGAGGTTGTGCTACAGCTATCTAATGAAGCTGACTTGTTGCATTTGTAGTTCATGTCAGTTATTTGGCTCACTTGGCCCTCCTTGTCCATTCTATCTTCCTTATCTAGACATATGCTCCATTTGGGGAAGGAGCCGTCTTGTCTCATCCTCATCTAAAGCTGTGTATGAAATGTGCCAATCAAAGTATCTTATTTCCTAGACCTAAAGATGGAGCAAAGAAATTGACAAATCTGTAAGCAAATGCAAAATAGTACTGAATGCATGAGACTAAAATAGTGATAATGATTATTTTGGGAAGTATTATTTCAGAGAGAATGAAAACTCTTGAGAACAAGTATAAGGAAAATAAAAGATTAATAAAATGCATTACAACATTTAATAGAAGTGGTATTCGTGTGCCTCTTTTTTCTTATCCTTGGCATTAAATCGTATGCATCTTTCTAATATTTTGCAGTCTTTTTGGTAGATATATTTTGTCCAGTTAAGAAAACTTCTATTTTTTTTTTAGTTTAAGACAATTTCTATTCTTTGTATTTTAAAAGATTGTTGAATGTTATTCAGTTCTGTTTCAGCATCTACTGATCTGCATCTATTTATATTATGTGGCTTATTTTTTTTCTTGTTTAACTGTTGCAGTGATAAATTAGTGTTAGTCCATGATTGAACTCTTGAGATAAATGGCATTTTGTAATATAATTCATACATTGTCGGATTTCATTTTTGCTTATTGTTGTTATTATTATTATTTAGAAATATAGCATTCAAGTTAACAGTGAGATTAGCTTTAATTTTTTTTCTTCAAAATATCTGTACAGTTTATCATTTTTCTGTAAAATTTTAATATCAATTAGTATATTTCTATCATTTGTTTACAGTAGAAAGAACATGTTATATATATTAAGGATTAAATAATCAATCCCTTAAACCATTTAACACAACTCAAATTTTTTCCTAAAGTATGATTAAATTTTGGGGATTTTTCTAAGTAAAAACCTTGAGTAATTTCCCTGTTGCACTGAAAACAGATGACTATGTATTTGCTTTAAATAAATGAGTCTTATTTATGAGCATAAAAAATTCTAAATAATTTTAAAACCTGTATTTTACATCATTACTAGTAATGTATATTGCCTAAATCTTAAAATCGCTTTCAAAAAATATACTGTAAAATATGAGTGCAAGTACAATTGGGCTTTATTTCTGCAATTAACATGGAAAGGTCAGTGAAGATCACTCTTCATAGAGCACACCTGTTTTTTACACTGTCCATTAAAATTAGTACTTCATGAATCATTGCTACTTTAAGTAGTGGCGTGAAGCACAGTACAAAATGCTAACAGAAATCTTTGGAAATGCATGCTTCCATTTAGCATATTTCCTTTAAAATTCACTTTTCTTTCTGGATTATAGAACATTTGGTTCTTTCTGCACAACATTTCATCATGCGGTGTTCTCATTGTTCCATTTTCAGCAAATGAATATTGAAAAGAAGTTGCAAAGCTATTTTGATGGAGCTCTGGTTTTGAACAGACAATGAAATCCCAGAAAAATGAGCTATTGCAATCTTAGAATGAATTGAAATGTGAATATCTTTCACATTTAGATGTATTTAGACGGTTTTTATAATGTCATATTACTTGTAGAGAACTAAGGCTGTGCGAGTAATGATTATAAAACAGCAAAGTTAGAGGAGGTAATGAAGAGTCTTTGGCACAGAGAAGAGAAGTCCATGGGTTTTGCAATAAATGTAGAAATCACAATTTCCTGTAATAATTTTAAACTCATATTACATTTGTATTCTATTAACGTGAACAATTTTAAATGATTCTATCTAATAATATTTATGAAATGATATACTATTTCAATGCCTGTGCAAAGATGCTAAAAAATGTTTGATTTTAAAAAATATATCTAGTATAGGACTATGATCACTTGTATATAAGAACATGTATCTTATGTATATACATCCATTTATGTCATCAATGATTAAGAGAAAAGAATCAGCATCGCTGCGGAGTTCAAAATTTTGTCTGGACTTAGAGTCTATAATATTGAGTGATCTATCACAGAAACAAAGAACTGAGTACCACATCTTCTCACTCATAAACAGACCTTGAACAATTATCATAATACTATAAGAAGGGGATTGCAATAGTGGAAACTGCCAGGGCAGGGGGGCACACCTCATCAACAAGGGTACCTCATAATGGACATTTTTATACCTAACCCTGAATTGTACACCACATCTTTAAAATTAAATTTAAAAAAAAATCAGCATTGGAGTAGCAATAGTAGTGTGGCAGTAAATAATGCTTATAAAGTACGTGTTAAGGTCAAGTAAACTAGTTGACCTATCCAAAGTGATGAGACAAGGCCTTTACATAGACTATATACAATAATGAGGAACACAGACAGACACAGTGACTCACACTTGCTTTTTAAGTTATTATTATTATTTTAAAGATGTGGAGTACAATTCAGGATTAGGTAGATAAGCGGTCATTGTACAAATAAAGTTTGGGCCTCCCTTTGGTCCCTACTTCAACTGGTTTTTAATTCCAGCATTGTAGGAGGCTCAGGCAGAAGAATTCCTTGAGGTCAGAAGTTTTAAACCAGCTTAGGCAACATAGTGAGGCCTCACCTCTACAATTTTTTAAAAAAACTTAGCTGAGTGTGGTGGTGCATTCCTGTAGTCCCAGTTACCCAGGAGGCTGATCTAGGCAAATCACTTGAACTTAGGAGTTTGACACTGAGATGAGCTATAATTGTACTGCACTGTACTCCAGGCTAGAAACAGAACAAGACCTCATCACTTTCAAAAAGAAAAAAGAATCAATAATATAATTGAAGTTCAGAGTAAGCGAGGACATATTAAATTGAATGTTTTGCAACAGATTTATAATAAATAGAAGAATTAATGACAACGTGTTTTAGTGTGTTTTTGTGGTGAGTGTATTATAACTACAGAACCTCATGGGTCCAGCCAAAGACTTGGAAATCCATGTTGTTAATTGGAAGAAGTAGAACATTTTTGACAATTGAAGTGAATTCATGAAAAGTCAAGTTTGGGGTATTATATGCCACCAAAAGTTTATTATTTTAACCTTCCAGGAAATTTAGGTTTTAATATTAGTATTAATTTTATAGTAAAAGTAGACAAGATAAAAATCCAGAGAATATGAACATACAAATTAGTCCAATATTGCAAACCAAACGTTAGATTTTTTTGGGTTTTTTTTCAGAACTACCCTGACTTCATTCTTATTGACTCTCTTATTATTTCATGATTTGTTACTTTTCTGAATTCCCTTTACAATATGTCACTAATCCTATAATTTATTATTTTGTTTTGCTAGTATTTTATGCACATTCTCATTTTCAAAATTCAGTGGAAACTCATTGATGCCCCAGATATTGATTAAAATATGGAGGAAAGGTGGCAAAAAAGTATGGTGGAAAGCACCTAAATTTGAGTCCCAGGTTTGTCATTTCCTAACTGTGGTGTTAGGAGATGGTTAATTCACATATTTGGGCTCATTTTCTTATTTGTGAATGAATTCACATCACTGATTTTCAAAGTTTGTTAAGAATACCCAGATTTCTAAAGAAATGCTTCCAGAGTCAAATCCTCAAAAGGGATGACTGCGCAAGGATAACATGAACTCTGTTTCCATCTTCACATTCTAAACTTCTCCCATTTATATAAGTATCATCTGTCTGTCTATCTGTCTATCTATCTATCTATCTATCTATCTATCTATCTATCTATCTATATCTTATATGGATACTGCACAGGATATAATCATAAAAATAAGTACTCTGAATGACATCAGCAAAAATAGCAGAGGAGGTAGCCTATCTCTCTGCAGAAACACTGAAGAACCAAGCAAAAACTATCAGACAAAACTTTGCAAACTCTGAACAACAGTCAAATATTTACAGCAACCAAGAAAATGCTGATCAAGAAAAGGCAAGTTAGAATCAATAGAAAAGCAGTATGTCATTTTTATTTGCTTTGCTCCACTACGTTTCCTAGTTTTGCAGTAGTCTTGAAGAAAGTGGTCTTTATTCCCAGGATGAAAATCAGACCCCTGTTCCTAGAGGAAGCAGATAACTTATTATCAAAGCAAAGTATTGTCTGTGCCTGACAGACTGAAGCAAGTCATCTGTCTGTTTTGTCTTATTCAGAACTCCCTTAGGACAGAAAAGTGAAAGATATTTTTCAAAAAAACATTGTAAGGCAAAAAACAATCCACAAACACCTGGGACAAAAAATAATAGTCCAAACAAATTATAGCAGACTGAAATTCTAGGAGGGAGAGCTAGATAAAGGAGAATTTTTCAGAAAATTAAGATATTCAAAAGTATCTTTGTATACTGTGGGATGTATAAAACTATGTTACCATCCTGGACATACCATATACTCAGAAAAGACTTAAGAAAACCTTAAGCTTTTACCTCTGGCTGTTCTTTAGGCTCAGAGCAAACAGAATGTACAGATAAGGCAGAATTATAAACAGTCATAATAACAATTGAAAAACTGCCCCAGCACAGAGTAAATTTACAAAGAAAGGAGAAATTTTATCCCATTTTCACATACCTCCATGTCTTTTTTTATTTTGGCTCCGGTCATTCAAGAAAATCTCTGTCAAAACACTAACTGAAAAAAGGTATTGAACAAAGAAAGAGACCGCAGATGACAAATAATAACCACTTTACAAAAATAGTTTAGAATGATATAAACATATCTATAGCCCACAGAAAGCAATAAAAACAAGCCAGAGAAAAAAATGTCTAGATTTCACAGAGAAATATGCGACATTCAAATGAAAAATAAAATATAATTTATTTCCATATAAAATTAACAGAAACTGTCTCTAAAGAAGCACAGATACTGTACTTACTAGACAAAGACTATAAATCAACTGTCTTTAATATTTCCAAAGAACTAAAGGAAACCATGAATAAAGTGCTAAAGGAAACCAGGAGAGCAATATACAACAAGTAGAAACTATCAATGGAGACATAATTTTTTTTTAATGACCAAATTCTGGAGCTAAAATGTACAATAACTGAAATGAAAACTTCACTTGAAGGATCCTAAAGCAGATTTGAACAGGCATTACAAATTTTCAGATAATTTGAAGACAGGACTATTATAATTACCCAGTCTGAGGAACAGAAAGGAAAAAGAATGGATAAAAATAAACAGAACCTAAGAGATATACAAGACACCATTAAGCACAGAAATATATACATAATAGGAATCCCAGAAGGAGCAAAAAGAAAAAAGAGACCAAAATAATATTGGAGAAAAATAATGGTAAAACGTTCCTCAAATTTGATTTTAAAAATTCACAAAAAATGCTCACATTTAAAAAATTCAGTGAACTCCAAGAAAGTAAGAACAAAGAGATCAACACAAAGACACATTAAAATTTGATTTTCAAAAGTCAGACAAAAATGAATTTTGAAAACAGCAAAAGGGAAATAAATCATCATTTTGAAAGAATGATCAATAATAACAGCAGATTTATTATCAGTAATCATGAATATCCTAAAGGAGTGAAACATCAATTTTAAAGTGTAAATGAAAGAAGAAAGAAAGAAAGAGAGAGAGAGAGAGAGAGAGGGAGGGAGGGAGGGAGAGAGAGGGAATAATATTCTGTATCTGGTAAAATAATTCTATATCTAGCAAAATTATATTTAAAAATAAGTGAGAAATGATTATAAAAGACAGTCCCAAATAAACAAAAGCTAAAGAAATTTGTCACTAATAGATCTGCCTTATAAGAAATGTTACATTTTGTCCTTAAGAAAGGACAATT
>CAUYQG010284808.1:0-46941 GCA_963574415.1 Tarsius wallacei | reverse complement strand
CCATTCTGACTGGAGTTAGGTGGTATCTCAGTGTAGTTTTAATTTGCATTTCTTTGATGACTAGTGAGGCTGAACATTTTTTCATGTATCTGTTGGCTGCTCATATGTCTTCTTTTGAGAAGTGTCCATTCATGTCTTTTGCCTACTTTGTAATGGGGCTTCCCCCCCCCGCCTTTTTCAGCATGTTTGAGTTCCTTGTAGATCCCAGATGTCAGGCCTTTTTCAGATATAACGTTGGCAAATATTTTTCCCAGTCTGTGGGCTGTTTCCCTGTTCTCTTGATGGTTTCTTTTGCTTTGTAGAAGCTTGTCAGTTTGATAAGGTCCCACTTGTTTATCTTATCTCTATGGCATGGGCACTTGGGGTTTTGATCAGGAATTGGTTGCCAGTTCCAATTTCCATAAGAGTGTCTCTGGTATTGTCTAAGTTTTTTATAGTTTGAAGTTTCACATTAAGGTCTATGATTCATTTAGGGTTGATTTTTGTGTATGGGGAGAGGGAGGGGGTCCTGTTTCAATCTTCTGCATATGGTCAGGAAGTTTTCCCTGCACCATTTACTGAATAGGTTCTCCTCTCCCTAGTGGTTGGAGGTGGAGGCTTTGTTGAAGATGAGTTGGTTGAGAAATTGATGTTTTGCTTCTGGAATCTCTATCTTGCTCCATTGGTCTATAGGCCTAGTACCAATACCAGGTTGTTTTGATTATTGTAGCTTTATAATAAAGTTTAAAGTTAGGAAGCATGATACCTCCTGTTATTTTTGTTTTTGTTTTTGTTTTTGTTTCTTTTTGCTGAGGATTGTTTTGGCTATTTGTGGTCGTTTTTGTTTCCATATGAATTCCTGTATTGTTGTTCCTACGTCTGAGAAGAATGTTGCTGGTAATTTGATGGGTATTGCTTTAAATCTGTAGATTGCCTTAGGTAGAATGGACATCTTAACAATGTTGATTCTTCCAATCCATAAGCATGGAATATTTTTCCACTTGTTTTTGTCATCTTTGATTTCTTTGAGCAGTGTTTTGCAGTTTTTATTGTAAAGTTCTTTCACATCTCTGGTTAGGAAAATGCCAAGGTATTCATTTTTTGTGGCTATTGTCAATGGAATTTGCTTTTCATTTGGGTTTCTGTTTGTTTATTATCAGTGTATAGAAATTTGATTGTCTTTTGCACATTTATTTTATACCCTGAGACTTTGCCCAAGTCCTTTATTATTGCAAGGAGCTTTTTGACAGATTCTCTTGGGTTTTCAAGGTATAGAATCATGTCATCTGCAAACAGGGATAACTTGACTTCCTTTTTTCCTATTTGGATATCCCGAACACCTTCTCTTCTCTGATTGCTCTAGCTATAACTTCCAAAACTATGTTGAACAGGAGGGGTGAGAGTGGGCATCCTTGTCTTGTTCCAGTTTTCAGGGAAAATGGTTCCAATTTCTGTCTGTTTAGCAATATGCTGGCTGTGGGTTTCTCATAGATGGCTCTTTCTATTTTGAGGTATGTTCCATCTGTACCTAGATGTTTGAGAGTTTTTATCAAGAATGGGTGCTGAATTTTATCAAAAGCTTTTTCTGCATCTAATGATTTAATCATATAGCTTTTGTTTTTACGTCTGTTGATGTATGTATGTATGTTTATGGTCTTATGAATTTTGAACCAGCCTTGCATCACAGGGATGAAGCCTACTTGGTCATGGTGGATAGTTTTTGATATGTGTTGTTCAAACTGGTTTGCTGGCATCTTGTTGAGAATTTTAGCATCTATGTTAATCAAGGATATTTGTCTGTAGTTCTCTTTCTTTGTTGGATCTTTGCGTGGCTTGGGTATCAATGTGATGTTAGCTTCATAAAATGATTTGGGGGGAGTTCTTTCTTTCTCAGTCACCTGGAATACTTTCAGTAGGGTTGGTATCAATTACTCTTTGTATGTTTTGTAGAATTCTGTTGGAGAAAGATACTACCATAGATCACATTCGCATGAGTTTGGGATATGCGGGATATGTGAACAAGCTGTTTCAGTTGGAGTTCCAAGAAGAAATAGTAGATTCATTCAAAAGAGACTACCCGAAAGAGTTGAATGGATGGGGTGATCACTAGGCAGTGAGCATGGAAAGGAACAGAAAAACCACTACAATGTTAAGCCAGAAGGGAGCATAGCCAAAGCCCTGAGGGCGAGATTTCATAGTAAGAGCTGTGTCTATAGGAAAACAAGTCCTTGGCCTGGCAGGTGCCATGGGACAGCCTAGGGATGAGGATGGGTGGAAGTAAACATCCCGGCCTCTGTCCATCAGCCCTCTGCTTTTCTCTGGCAGAGCCCTAAGGAAGGCCACATGGCAAGAGGTCCCAGGTGATGTGGCTCACTCATATAAATCAGTTTCCTAGGACATGAAGATCACAGCAACTATAAACGAGTAAGCTGCCATAGGATGAAAACAAGTGTGAATGTAAATAGGTATTCACAGAAGACCAGTCACATGCCCACTTTTTTCCCCCCTAGCATATTTTAAATGGTTTTAGGTACTATAAATAGAAAGCAATTTCATGACTTTAAGCAATTTATAGCTAAGTTGCAAAATAATCACACAAATATTTTAAATAGAATGAGAGCTATAGAATGTTTTTAAAAACATGTGCAGAAGTGCTGATGTGGTGTACAAAATATGTCAGGATGGAGATTGGCATGTAATATGATTTGCCTGGGGCCTTGCACACCGTAGGAAAAGTGCTATTCACATCTACAGACAGAAATTATTTTATCAATAGTATAAAATATGCTATTTTCCCTGCACCGGTTGTCCCAGAAGAGCACAAATATACTTAATTCATTTTTATGGCAGCTGGTCACCATCTTTTCTCCCTACACTTAAAGTTGTCATCGTTAGGATGGAGCTTATTTGCAATGCAATGTGCAAAAAGAATATTACCTCTGTCTGTCTGAGTCCTGACCTTCATTCAAAGTGCTTAATTTTTCTGGCTCATTCATCTTAGATGCTTTGTCAAATGCAAATTCTTTAGTTCTACAGAGAAGGAAGGGAGGTGAAGAATGAATGGTTTATTCTCTGCCAAGTTTTAAATCAATGATCACAAATGGCTGTTTTTCAATTAATAATGTCCCATTTCTCACAAAATTATAGGGTAATAACCACCTAGTCCTACACATGTTCACAGTTGATAGAAGCTGTATGTTGTAACCTAGTATGTATGATCTTCTGTGAGCCACTTATTCTGGCAAGACTGCCTTAGTAAATAATCACATAATCAGCATATGGTACTTAGACAAAAATTATTTTCAATATTTTGTTTTGAATTTCTGATACCTTCACTTCTCTTAGAAATTTAGGATTTCATGATGGATTTGGAGTTATAAAATTTTATATGTAGAACATAACAATATATAATATGAACTGATTTGTGAACACTTGTTTCATTGCTACTCTGTGAAAAGAAAATTCCCTAGCTCAGAATTTACAGTAAATATTCCATCAATACTTATAGCCACCATGAATATCATACATGTGAATGTGATTTTATAGTGAATAAAGTGCTATGCCAGATACTTTATTACTTAATCTTCAGAACTCTGAGAAACAGATATATTGATTATATTTTAAATATGAGGATAATTGATAGTGACAGTGAGTGATTTACCCCAAATCATATGGGCTTGAACTTCCAAGATTATTTTCTTCAGCTACTACAACTCTCTTAACACATGTCCTCTTAAACTGATAATAAACTTGATGTTGTTGAAAACAAGGAACTGAGATACAAATAATTTTAAAATGTGCTTTGCTACAGTTAGATTTGAACACATTGATTGGAGTTAGACAATAACCTGTATACAGTGTACGGATCTGGCTCTTAGTGATTTCATAGACATTGAACAAATCCCTCAGCCTCTGTCTCTTATCCTCTAGCCAAGTTTTCTGATCTCAATATTATAAATGATCACTCCTGTTTGCTACAGTTATTTTGAGGCCGAAATGAGCTAATACATGAAAGTGCCTAAGACAAAATCTGCTCAATATTTATTAAATCTTCTTAATGTCTTTTAATCGCAAATATTTGCAAAATTGTCTACTAAGGAATGACTTGCAGCAGTCTTTGTAAAAATCGAATTAGGTCAATTAAGAAAAAGAACAGTTAACAAAATCGATCCTGGAGCTAAACAGTTTTTTTTAATGTCTCAGATTCATTTTCAACTTTTCTGGAACATGGAACAAGCACTTTCAAGATCGACAAATTCCAAACTAAGTTTCTAGTATTTGGAAACATTAGGAAATGTTAACATCTCACTTACAGGATTTTTTTAATTCTGTGTTTTGGAAATTGGTCCCTAGCATGACTGATGTAACTAACAGTTGCCACTCATGCAAATTCCACGAAGGAAAAGTATAAAGCAGTATTGTAACATTAATGCCTAAATTTCAATAACTGCATATGTTAATTCTATTACTATTAACTAATTTTTCAATCAGTCTCATTACATCAGAACAAGGGAGACAGAGATGCTGACTACTTTAAGTATCAAAAAGGGTTACACTGCACGCAAGACGATCATGAGGAGAATTTACTTTACCTTTTTCTTCTGCTTCTATTCATTAATTTTTCCCAATATTTGTATTGAGATCAATATTCACAAAGCTTGTAATGTAATTAGAGGAATCATTAGCTATTAGAAGAATTAGCTTGTGTTGCAAGGGAAGAATAATAGGAGACTAATGAATGATCTGACTTGTCACCAAACATCTATAATGCCTCTGAATTATTTATATAACATAAAATGTAAAATGTAAATAAGAAGTAACAAAGGTTTATGCACCTATAGTTTATTTTTGAGTCTTTGTTTGCAGCCTCTTATTAAGTGTGTAGCAAATGAGCACATGTTGCCACTTATTTGCATCCTAATTATCTCTGTTTGGAAACAAAGCACAGGAAGAGGACTTTGACTCTGGTTTAACTGGGTACATTTGTGTTATTTTGAGGTTAAAATCGAGTAGTTTGTATATGACGGACTCTCAAGTAATCAAACTGAAACATCATTTCTTGGGCATCAGTGATGAGCAATGCACTAGTCTAGGTAACGTGGAGGATTCAAAATGGACTGAGAGACAAAGAGGAAGTAACTTAGCAAAGAGGACAGAGAAATGCCCAGGGCTGTGGATGACTGTGTGAGGGAAAGGGCTTGTCTGTGAGATCAGTGAGGAGCTCTTGGAGGGCCGGGACTTGTAGTCTATGAGCATGATGTGGGAAGAATGGCCGCACACCCATCAGATGCAGTATGCCTACCAGTAGCACCCTCTTTCACTCTCAAAACTGTCCTTGCTTGGACCAAAAATTATACTGTAGCCTGAATAATAGAGAGGTTTTAAGAGTTGTTCCTTATCCATCTCCCAACTGAGTTTGTTGAATAAAAACCCATATTTCCTTTCCATTTAGGGACCAAAAAGACTATTACAGTAGCTAAAACTTTTAAAATAAAATCATAGAAGATTCTAGTATTTTTACTGTATTTTGTTGCATATATGAAGTTTGAAATATTTTCTTCCTTTCAATCAAGATAAATAGAAAAACCAGTTTTCAATTTGTAGTGTTTAGAATGCTAAATAAAAGCTCTGTGTTAAGTAGTGGTCACCTTTTTGTGAATAGAATTATAGCTAAAATGAGCACTCCAGAAATGTAATGCATTCTGACTGGACCATTATCTGTAAAATCAGAAAAGCACCCTTGTGGAAAGATTAAAGATCTGATTAAGATTCAAAAGACATGGGCTGGTTCTTTGTGACCTTGGGCCATAACTTTTCTTCTCTAAATTTAAGTTTCCTCATCTTTGCAATGACAGGGTTAAAATAGATGATCATTAAGGTCTCTCCCAGCTCTAATAGACTATTATTTGAAATTCAAATAGGTTAATATAAATTTTACTTTTGGTCATGAAACTTTCCTGAAATCATTGCTTAAAATAATTGAGAAAAAAGAGTAAAAATATTCAAAGGAAAGTATAGACATATGCCTGAAAACGTAACAATAAAGGCTGAACCAGTAGGCAATAGTAGAAGGCTTTATCAGCACATATATAATGTGAATTCATATATACTTTTTATTATTTTATCTTTTAACATGAAATTGCATCAAATTGCTTGAGCTGCTTATTTAAACACAGATTCTAAAACCCTCTTTCAGGTATTCTGAATGCAATTATGCTGTAGAGCAGTATTTCCAATTATTTTTTTCAAACCATGAGTCCAAAATATTCCACTGCTTTATATTGTGTTCTCCCAGAAAGAGACACTGAGTCAAGGATTGAGGACAAGTGATGTATTAAGAAGAACCTGCTGAGAGGTGAGAGAGACAGGGATCCGGAAAGGGAAGGGAAGAGGAGGGATGGGGGAGAAGGAGGAGGTAAGAGAGGGAGGGAAGAGGACAGAAGGGAAAGGAAAAAGAAAGGAGAGGAGGGCAAGTTAGGGAAGGAGAAGGAAGGAAAAGGAGGGAAGGGAGAGAAAGCAAGGGGAGGGAGGGAGGAAGGAGAGTGGAGGGGAATGGACCTCCAGGTAAAAATGTAACTTCGAGTGGTGTCCTGGACTCAGGCTGGTCCACAGAATGTTCTGGAGAATGCCTGAGAGTTTTCCCAGCAGAGCAGTGCTTGTGTCCATGACAGCTGTCATTGGCTGTGGGTCCTGTTTGTGGTGGGGGTGGGGGGATTGAAGTGAGATTGGGAGGTGATATACATTTCCACGTGTTTCCAGCTCTTCCAACTAGGAAGGATGCTTCAGTGCCCAAGAGTGATCCCCATGATTTATTTTCAAATGAGAAATTTTAGCAGAACAATAAGTAGAAGCCGGGGATGGTTCACAGTGTCAGAAAATGGGATATGAGGGTTTCTAGGCTGGACACCAAGAGTGTTCCCTGCAGACACTCACTCCAGACTGTCTTTATGGTCAAACCAACATGAGAAGCTTTATATGCTCTCCCTCCTTCTGAGATTGGTAATAGGCAATAACATATTATAGGTCTGGAATAGTCATAAAGCAAATAAGCTATTCATTTTTGTTCCAATCCAATATTTCTCAGATGAATTTGACTAATCTATCTCAGAAATGCCATCTGGAAAAAATGCATTGGAAATTTGCCAGCATGATCTCAAGAATTTTGAGTTGAAGAGGACATTTCTATTAAACTATAGTTTTTTGTTCCAAAATGGTATCTTGTAGCAGCCCCTGAGGTAGAACAGCTACTCGCTAAAATACATGTAGAGCACATGTACACACACATTCCGCTAACAAGGGATGGCTGTCAACATATTGTGATAAACATGAGGAATTTTTCTCTTACTAAGGAGCCTGAGGAAATGGAATTGCAAAATAAAATTGATAGTTTTTACAGTCTTATGTCTCCGATATTTAGGAGATACCTTCTGCCTCCTGGCTCCTAAGTTCAAGATCAGTATCAACAGGAAAAGAAGTCAATTGTCTCTTTTCTGGGTGTGTGCTGCTTACTGAGGCAAAGTACCTTAACCCCTCCTCATCACATCCCTCTGTATAGATTTGCTTTTTATATTTAGATAAAATTTACAATACAGAGGAGGGGAAGCTAGACAGAGTGACTGCTGGGGACTCATTGCATCCTGAAAGTGTGATGAGAACCAAGCCCACAACTTTTCTTCCAAGTGTTTTGTCCAGGGTCAGGAGCTAAACCATGTGTCTTTTCATATATACCTCATACAACCATCCTGAGAAGTAGGCAGTCAGAAAACTGATTAAATGAGGCTAGGACATTTGTTAAAAGCTACAAGATGAGAAGTGATTGAGTGGAGGTTCCAAACTAGGTCTTCCAAGGGCAACTCCCTTGAATCCCCTCCCATTATGAAAGTTTTTCTGTCTTCTCAATAAATCCTGCTTTCTAAAAGAAAACAAAAACAAAAACTAGGTTTTCCTGAATTCTCACTAGACATACTAATGTCATTAGGGTGGAGAGGATTCGCTTTCCCTACATAACCAGAGAAACATGAAGGTAGAGGTGGAACTGCTCTTCAAAAGAGCTGCTCTATAGACATGTATTTTTCACGAAGGAAACCTGCTTTAAAATCCAGATCCTCCATTCCAATGCTGGCCACCTGAGAGAGCCGAGTAGCACTGGAATGCGCAGATGTGAAGATCAAGGGTATCCCTGTATATTGTCTGTCGGCAAACACAGACTTGATATAGTGCTCACCTTCCTAGGAGAGTCATACTGACAACCATGGGACTATGAATTAATGCTGTTGAACAATGCTAACAGAACATCTTTAACATTAAGAAATTTCTGAAAATGATTTCCCCTAAGGACTGGAAGGAAATTATAGAACCCTGTTTAACACCTGTAATAGGAAATAAGAAATAACTTACATGAAGCAGAAATAAAAATCATATGGAAAGAGTAGGTAAAGACACAAACCCCACAGAATTTTGTAAAAAGAGAGATAGTAACAGAAATGCTAGCAGGGAAAGTGAAAGTGCAGTAGCAGAACTGACACTGACAAATTGTATCAATGTTTTAGAAGAAAATATCAGAGGAGTCACTCTTCCAGAGTCACTCCTCCACACTGGACAAGAAAAAAAATAGATTAAAACAATGACAGAGAATACGACACATGGAGTCAGAAAGCAAAGATTTAATCTATGAGTTGTCAGTGTCCCTGAAGATAATACCAAAATAATCATAGAAGCAATAATATAAAACTGATTTATATGTGATCCATTATAGAATTCAGGATACAGATAAAAATAACATTATTGCAGGAAAAAAAGAAAAACACAAAAAGAGACCTGCATCTACAACATACTTGAAGTGTTTTCAATTTTAATGATAATTAAAGCAAACTCCTATATACATTCAAGGAGAAAATTTGCTTATCTCCTGAAGAACACATCATCATGAGATTTGAAGAAATCACCATTTTACTGAGCCACATATATGAATTGACCCTTTGATTAAGCCTGTAAGAAAATTAAATTGTTGCTCCTTTCATTTATGGATAAAATTTTAAACAAGTAATCCAATGAATTATCATCACTTATGATGAGGATAAATATTCTATTATTAAATAGCCCCAAATTCTCTAGGATAAAACTCCCACAAATAGTGTTCTACCATTCATAAATCCAGATGAATGTCCTTACAATTAAGCTTAAGCAAAATTATTATTATTATTATTATTTTGAGTTGGAGTCTCACTCTGTCGCCCAGACTGGAGTGCAGTGGCCGCTCCCGGCCACCGCAGCCTCGACCTGCTGGGCTCCGGCGATCCTTCCGCCTCAGCCTTTCAAGTAGCCGGAATTACAGGCGCGCGCTACCACGCCTGGCTGATTTTTGATTTATTGTAAAGATGAGGTCTCGCTTGCCCAGGCGGGTCTCGAACCCGCGGGCTCAGGCAATCCACTCACCTCAGCCTCCTAAAGGCGCGGGATTACAGGCTGAGCCACCGAGCCCGGCTAAGCAAAATTATTAAGCATGCAAAGAAATGTTTCTAAGGTGTGTGAGAGGAAGTACATTAAATGTGAAAGTCATTTTGAATGTTGGAACCATGGGTGACATTTTAAAACTAATCATTTTTTCAAATTTTCTGCAAAGATTAAGTGTACTTTAAATTACAAAATAAACCTCATAACAAAAGAAAAAATAATAAAAAAAAACTCAAACCCCAAAGGACCAAAATTTTTATTTTAAAAAAAGTTCTGAATTTGTGGTGTTTCCATAACTAATTCTGGTGAAGCTAGCTTTCCCTTCTGTTTTCGCCCAATGTAATAGACATGTTTCTGGGGTCCTGTGGCAGGCATTAACATAAAGATGTTTCCCCAATATCTCCATCTCCTAGTTAATAATATAATAGTCTAGGTACTGCCAAGAAGGGACTTTGAAGATGTAAGCAAGGTCACTGATGAGTTGACTTTAAGTGGCCCGATGTAACCACTTGAGTCCTGTAAGAGCAGAGGAAAGTGGCCAAAGGTAGAGGCACAGTGCTGATTCAAGCAGGAGCAGGAGGATTAGGATTCTAAACATCGATGAGGTTTTTAAGATGGAAGGGACCACAAGCCAGGGAATGTGAGTGGCCTCTACAACATGTGGAAATTCATGACTCACATACAGAAAGCAATCAGGGGACTTTGCCCTAAATCTGCACAAAACTGATTTTCACAGAACAACTTGTTTGGGTCTCGGGCAGATTACCCCACAGAGCATCCAGATGAAAGCCAGGCTGCTTGATACCTTGACTTTGGCACCATAAGATTCTAAGCAGAGAACCCAGTCACACAACTCAGACTTCTGGCCTACAAAGCTGTGAGACAATGAGTGGGTCTTTTTTGAGCCCTCTAAGTGTGTGATAATTTGTTATAGCAGCAATGGAAAAATTGAAACAGGCTCCAGTCCCCACCTGAAGGCTCTGTAGAAAGTGATAGCCTTGGCCTTCATTTAGTGTCTCTCCTAAATCTTATATCTATGACTGATTTTTATGGCCCTGGCTAAAGAATTTAAAGATAGTCTAGAAATATAACTAAAGGCAAAAAATACACCTAAATATTAGTGCTTGTGCCTTGATCTAAAATGGTAACTTTTTCTGAGAAAATCAGGCATATATAAGCTTTAGGAACATTTTGAACAAGCAAATTTCTTATTACCTCTTAATACATATGCTCTACCGTGACCTACTTTGAAGGGCCAACATTGGTTATGACATTTGCTCTACTTGGAACTGAGGGACTGGATTACATGGCCTATGATATCTGAAATTCTGATTCTCTGGAAATTGAGATTTTAATTGTTGTGATAGTACAGATGTTTATTTTATTTAAAACAACAGTTATTAATAAGTTATTTATATTGTCAAATATCTTTGTTTTCTAAAACTCACATCTAGGTTGCTTAAAATATTGTCACCAGAAAATGTAGAATGTGGTTTATGTATACAGAAATTTATGTATTATGAACATAGATACATGGATAGAAAAAGTTAAAGATGCAATAAATAGTTCCCATGAGAAAATGCTTATATTCTTAGATTTATGGATGCTATGTTTTCCAGTTTTTCAAACTAATTTACTGGTGAATGCTACCAGTTACATTCCTTCAATCTGTTAAAACACAGCTGCCCATGAAAACAGAGTGGCTAGTTTCAGAATAAAGTAATTATCCAATTCCTTTGGTGATTGTTGAGAAGGTTAGCTTACAATATTAGTGCTTAAGAAAATTATCACTTGTTCACACATTTTCCACAACTTTATGCAAAATTATCACAGTTTCACAAGATTCTCAGAAGCTCACAAGTTCGCATTTATGTGTGTAAATTGTCAGCGTGCTAAGGTTAACTAAACTAAACCTACTCCAAGCTTCTACTTTAAAGTCCATGAATACAACTCTCTGGTTTATTAGTAAAGCACACTAACTCAAAAAAACTTTTAATTAGTTCCCCAAATACTTGAAAACATGAAGCAGATGGTTAGGGCAACTCTGCAGTTTGTTGTCTCTCCTGTTATGATGTTATCTTTTGTCTGAGAAAGGGGATAGAACCTCCACCGAGAGCCAAGACACCAGGAACCACTCTCCAGCTGAGAAAGTCACAGTTCACCTATATCCCGACCTTGGCTTTCTCATGGTATATTACTAGACTAGACTTTGGTCCTGAGTCAGATTTCAATATCAGAGCGTCAGAAGCTGATTTTAAAGGATCAACATCACTACACATCGAAAACAGTGTGTAATTCTGTCTTAAGTCAAGTAGTGACAGGGATGAGGCATATTTAATTCAAATTTTGATTAGGTTTGAAGAGACAATGAATAAATATGGGTCAAGTGGCAGCAATAGCATCTCTCCTGTGGAAGAAAGGACTGGAGGTGAATATTTTCAAGTTCCACGCAGGGACAGTAAGCAAATTTGCAATTGTAAAGTGTGGTGCCAGGAAGAAGATAATTGAAATCATGAGATGTATGTTCATCAGAACTTTATTGCTCTTGCTTCAATGTCTACTTGACCACGAAGAGATAAGGACCAAGATAGCCCACATACCATGCCATGGTTGTCAGAACCCAGTCACCAAAGCAATGGGCAATGGCTTTTTTAAAAGAACTGTTTTTTAAAGGCTAAAACATGAAGGATAACACCATAATGAGGATGAAAAATCTTCCAAAATTAAAAACTTATATGGATCCTGCATATGGGGAATACATGCTGTTAGGTATATTTTCCAGGTCTCCTGTCAATGATATACTAGATGAAACTTCTCAGACTTCAGATTTACATTCTTTATAAGAAAGTCAACACCTCCAGAAACTGTGATAAAGAGATTAAAACAATTCTGCAGTTTTATCCTCATTTTTGGATCTGTTTTGTAAATCTCATGACAGCTATCTTTTTTCTTGTTGTTTCCTGACAATAGTGCTTGTCAGAGTCTTGAGTATCTGTTTGAAATCATGAGACTCAAAGACTAATTGGACTTCCTATCACTGTGCTGAATGAGCATTAAGTGACGACCTAACTTAGGTGTTTGCTATACTTCATTGGGTCATCAGATACAATTAAAGGATGTTTTCATTGTTACCAATGTTCTTTTCAGAGTTGAATGACTCTTTCTAAGATATATGTGACCTTGCTCTCTTCAATTATGCAAATAACTGCTTCCCTTAAGGTTACTTGACTTGTCCAAATATTAATCTTTTTTGGCACAGAATGTGCTAATGCACCTAATTATACACTTCCCACCCAGGTCTTGTTCAGGGTCTGTAGACTTAGAGTATAACTAATTAATGAGTTTCAATCCAGTTGTGCTGGTCTCCTTTTTTACTTGTCAAAAGCTGGCAGTATTATTACACTAAATTAAAGGTGACTGAGTACATAAGACTCATTGTTACTTCATCTATAGCAGTAGGAAGAAAAAGATAAAAATGTCTTTCTCTAAAGTTTATGAAGTTACACTGAAACTATGTCTATGTAATGGCAGAAAATCCCTGATAAATTGATTTTATGAAATGGTTTCTGTCATTTGTCTAATGATTACCCAATCTAATTTATTTTTTACTTTTTTTTTTTTTAACAAAATAGCATGTATGGAGGCCTATAGTGATAGTTTAAATGTTTTATTATTTTTTTCTTATTTTTGGATGATTGTGGATTCACATGCAATTGTAAAAAAATAAGATAGCAATATCTGTATAACCTATACTCAGTTCCACACTGTTGTAACATTGCAAAAAAAAAAAAAAACAACTCTTGAACAACACCATAATCACTGATACAGTAAAGATAAGGAACATTCTTGTCACCACAAGGATCCCTCACAGTGTCTTGTATGCCTGCATCTACTTCCCTCTGGTTACCATCTCTTTTGTAATCCCTAGCAACCACTAGCTTTTCTCCCTTTCCATAATGCTGTCATTTCAAGAAAATTGTATAAATGGAATAATATAAATGTAACCTCGAGGGATTGACTATTTCATTAAGCACAATCTCCTGAAGTGTCATCCAAATTATGTGTATTGATATTTTATTCATTTTTGGTTGCTAAATTGTATTCTGTGCTATGGGTATGCCACAATTTGTCTAATCATGCACCCATCAAAGAATTTGTGGGAGCCGGGCTCGGTGGCTCAGCCTGTAATCCCGCACCTTTGGGAGGCTGAGGTGAGTGGATTGCCTGAGCCCATGGGTTCGAGACCCGCCTGGGCAACTTGGCAAGACCTCATCTCTAAAATAAATCAAAAATTATCCGGGCGTGGGAGCGCACGCCTGTAGTTCCAGCTACTTGGAAGGCTGAGGCGGAAGGATCGCTGGAGCCCAGCAGGTCGAGGCTGCGGTGGCCGGAAGCGGCCACCGCACTCCAGTCTGGGCGACAGTGTGAGACTCCAACTCCAAAAACAAACAAACAAAAAAAAAGAATTTGTGGGTTGTTTCCAGTTTAAAGTTATTACAAATAAAGCTGTTATAAACATTCATGTACAGGTTGTTGCCTGAATGTAAGCCATTTATTATCTGGTAAATATTGTTGTTGGGTTTTATGGTAGTTGCATTTTTAGATTTTAAGAAAACTGTCAACCTGTTTTCACAATGCCTCATTTTATATCCTCATCAGCTTTCTAAGAATGATCCAGTTCATCTAAAGTCTTGCTAGCATTGGCATTATTACTATTTGTGTTTTTATTTTAGTCATTCTGACAAGTTGGTAGTGGTATCTTACTGTAGTTGTAATTTGCAGTTCTCTGAAGACTAATCAGGTTAAACATTTTTCCATGTGCCTTTTTTCCATGTGTATATATTTTATAGTCAAATGTCTCTTTATGTATTTTGCTTGTGACCAATTGGATTTTTTTTTTAAGGTTGGAAGCATAGTCTGAGTTTTGAAATTTAAATGTATAAAATGCTGAGCTACTCTCAGATTTTGTCTGGGAAAATCAATTATGTAAAGTAAAAACAAGCAAATAAAAATTGTTCAGACATAAAAACATTGCAAAAAAACACAACCTTGGTGATGGGGACACATCATTTAGGAAGTACAGTTTACCATGACCAAATGCTGTACATAATTAGAAGTAAATGTACAAGAGATGAAAAATTTCAGGTCAATTATGAAGTAGTTGGGACAATTAAGAACAAAACTTGGCTGAGTGCAGTGACTCGAGCCTGTAATCCCAGCACTTTGGGAGGCCAAGGCAAGAAGATTGCGTGAGCTCAGGGGTTCATGACCAGCCTGGGCAACTTGGTGAGACCTCATCTCTACAGTAAATTTAAAAAATAATCCAGGTATGGTAGTGCACACCTGTAGTTCCAGCCTCTTGGAAGGCTGAAGCGGAAGGATGGAGGCTATGGTGGCAGTGAGCTTGCCACTGCACTCCAGTCTGGGCAACAGAGTGAGTCTCCAACTCAAAAAAAAAAAAAAAAGAAAAAAAAGAAAAAAGCTTTCCCAGGTAAAAAAAATTTATTCTCACTGTAGGAATTTTAGAAACATGGAAAAAAATAAAGAAGACAAAAAGTTATCATCCAAAGACATTGTCCATTACTACTATTTGTTTTATTTATTTCAGGTTTTACATCTATATTATACAAAGTATATACTATATACAATTTTGTATGCTCTCTACTTCCATGTTTTGAATTGTGACATTTTCTGTGACTTTGAACATTTTTCAAAAATAAATTTAATTATAATGATTTATTTAGTCATTCTCCTGTTTTTGAACCTATTTTGGACATTTGGGATTTTTTAATAAATCATCCCCTCTTTCACATTTAGATTTCCAATCCACCTAAAATTGTTTTGTTTTATTTTTATATGGTTGAAGCAAAAGTCAAAATTTAATTTTTTCATCATATGGTTATTGAATTGACCATCCATCTCCTAATGTGAGATCTTAGGTAAGCATAAGTCTGTTTGTCTATTTCTAGACTCTACAATTTTATTGATCTGTCTGCCTTTTTGCCAGTGTACATTGCTGTCATTATTGTAGTGTTTCAATCAATCTTCCTATTCAGTGGTCTAAATCCTCCAACTTCGTCTGCAAGATTGGCTCATTTATAAATTTTAGAATGAACTTGTCAACTTCTTCCAAAAATGGGGGGATTTTGACTTGGATTGCATTTCATCTGTAGATCAATTTGGAGAGATTGGCTTATTTTCAGTTCTGAATTTACAAATGACTAATATAATATATTTGTCTATTTATATAAACAGTCACTAAGTGTTCTTAATAGTTTATAGTTTTCAATGTATAATTTTTATTATGTTTGTTCCTAGAAAACAAGTTGGTTTTGGTGCTTTTACAAGTAACTTATTTTTAATGCCTGATTTTCTATTTGTTGAAAGCATATGGAAATACAACTTTCATATTATATTTGTATGGAGAAACTTTGTTTCTTATCATTATTATTTAAAGTAGATTTTTTTCAGACTTTCTATTTATATGATCATGTCCTCTGTGCATAACAGTTTTATTTCATTTTTTCTTTACTGTTCTGATGTCTTTTCTTAACACGCTGTGACTACCAGACAACATTGAAGTAAAAAAAAAAGGCAATATTTGGAGAAAAGTGTTCATATTTCATAATCACGTATAATTTCTGGTGTTCTCTTTTGTTAGCTACTTCTTTTCAGATTAAAGAGGTTTCCTTTATTTCTAGTTTGTTAAGTGTCAAATGGTTGTAGAATTTTATCGAGTGCTTTTTCTACCTTTGTTAAGATTATCATTCATTTCTTTTCTCTTTTGTAGTCAATGTGACACTGTATATACATCAATTTTCAAGTGTGGCAACTTTGAATTGTAGACAACATTATGATGCATAATTATTTATATATAACATTATAGCTAATTTTCTAATATTTATTTTATAATTTTATATTTATGTTTATCAAGATAGACCGTAGGGTTTTAAAAAATTTTTTTGATGCCTTGTAAGGCTTTGGTATCAACATTACCCTTGCCTCATGAAACAAGTTGTGAAACAGTCCTTCTCTTTCTGTTCTTTTAAAAATATTGGGTAGAATATATAGGATTACTGGCATTTATTTCTTACTTAATGGAAGAGCTTTTTTGTTGGCAGAATTTTAAAACCTATTTAATTTATAACAGATACAGGAGTATATAGAATGCTTTCTTCTTGTATCAGTTTTGATATATTGTGCTTCTAAAGTTGGCCCATTTTACTTAAATTGCTTCATGCTTTTAAGATCTATAGGATTATCTTCCTTTTCAAGTTTGATATCAGCAGTATTTCTCTGTCTCTGTCTCTGTCTCTCTCTCCTTTCTTATTCAGTCTTGAATCTTTAGATTTTCTTTATTGTACATTTGTTTTCTATTTCATTATTTTCTGAGCTTATCATTATTGCTTCATTACGCCTATTTTCTTTTCTTTTTTAGTTGGAGTCTCATTCCATTGCCCAGGCTGGTGTGCAGTGGCACGCTCATGGCCACCCAAGCGTCAACCTCCTGGACTCCAGTAATCCTTCCACCTCAGTCTTCCAAGTAGCTGGAACTACAGGCGTGTGCTACCATGCCCGGTTAATTATTTATTTATTTTTATTGTAGAAACGAGGTCTTGCCAAGTTGCCTGGGCTGGTCTCAAACCCACAGGATCAGGCAGTCTACTCGCCTCGGCCTACCAAAGTGCTGGGATTACAGACTGAAACACCGAGCTTGGCCCAGTCCGCCTACTTTCTTTGGGCTAGATTTGATTTGCTATACTTTATTGTAGCAAGGTTGGATATTGATTTTTTTACTTTTCTGATTAAATATATCTTTAAAGCTATATGTCTCCCTCTAAGTCTTTTCTGGCTACCTTCGTGCATTTTGATAGGTTGCTTATATTAAGTTTAAAATATTTTTAGTTCTCATTCTGATTTCCTCATTGTTCAATACATTTTCTAAAAATAAATTACTTCATCTTCAAGCAGTTAGACTTTTAAGTCAATTTTAATTGATGCTCAGATTAATTCTATTTGGATAGGGAAATATACTCAAAATATTTCCAATTTTGAAATTTGTTGAGATTTGCATCCTGATTTAGCATATAGTCAATTTTGTTAAGTTTTGTAAATCCTTGAAAAGAACGTGAATTTCTTCATTATTAGGTGTAATTTTTAAATTATTTGTACATAACTGATTTACAGATGTTTATTTTCAGACAAAAGTCCACAGCGTACTGCTCCGTGGAAAAAAATCTATGTCCTCACTTTGGTTATATGAAGTTGAGTGATAAAAAGATAGCATTTATCCAAAAAGCATCTTTTTAAAATAGAAGGTTATTATTGACTCCATTTGTCAGAATAAATTTTTGCCTCCATATCCTGAATTATTTTTTCTAGAAATTGAATGCAAATACTTATATTGTTTCCCATGCCAGTGATAGATCTGAGTAAACAGGGTTATTTGTTAAACTTCTTTTAGAAAATGCTATTTTGAGAATAAATTATCTCTCTTTATAAAAGAGAAAGAAAGAAGAAATTTAAAAAGAGAAATCTACATTCCATTTCAGTGTCACTATTGATAGTGCACAAATCTAGATGGAGGGGTATAGAGTTGAAAAAGAAATATTCACATCTCCCCTTTGTTTATGAAATTGCACAGGAAAGTGGAAACAAACACATCAGCACCTCATTGCAGGAACACAGTCTTGCTCTTTTCGACTTGACTGCTGGCTAAATTCTAAAAGCACACTGGGAGTGATCTAAGAGCTTGCCATTATCTTCTGAAAAATGCTCTGCATGACACAGACAGCTTGAAAGCCTCATGTGATCACTTTCACTTGGCAATTCTGAATGCGTCAAGACTGCTTATGCCATTGTTTTTTGGGCTTCCTTTTTTTTTTCTTCTAAATTATTTTCCTCCCTGCCACACTACCCTCTCTCGTATCCGCCACCTTTCCTCTTCTTCGTTACTCAGTGAAATGGAGCATGCTGATGTTTCCCTATGGAAGGCCTCCCCCGCCCCTCAGTCAACCATAATCTATTGCTACATTATATGAATTCCATTATTTTTCCACTGTGTTAACTCCAAGTGCCTTAAGCTGAGTTTTTGTACCAAGGGACCAGAAGAGCTAGAGTTTGTGAAAGTGAACTTATCACCAAAGCTATATATCTATAATTTAATAGACTGCTTATTCATTCAGGTGTCTGTGAGATTTCCCAGGGAATTTCGCAAGTTATGCCATTTTAATGAAACCCATCACATCTAATGTTCAATGGAGAATAAACTAGATTCTATTTGGTACAATCAGTGATGACAAACACTGGAAGGGTGATTCACTTTAAATTAAATAAGAATTCAATGATATTTTTAAAGACATCACTTTTCAACTTCCTTCATTCTCATCTCTTTGGCCTTTTTCTCTTTATTACATTTACCTGAATTTTAACAATGCTTCATGTTCATATAATTGGCGGCATTTTATTAGATGAGATCAGGCATGTTCAGGGTGGTATGGCCGTAGACTGATGACTTTTAAATGTATTTTGGTTTGGAGTTCATTATTGGGGCTTATAATTGAAATTAAGATAAGACAAATAATGGTTAACTAATCCCCTAGTGTAAACCATAAAATCAAACTTCAGTTTTTTTTTTCCTAAAAAAATCAAAGAACAACTATGAGGACTCATAGAATATTAGAGAAGGTTCATAGTTTCATTCTCAGTGGCATCTCCTTTTCAGGCCTGTAACTACATCCCACATGCTGTGCATAGGAAGGCTTGCAAATGATTGTGATCACAGTCTCAAGGTGTGTTCTTTGGGGTATCCCTCTTAAGTATGCTGGTTTTTAAAATGTCCGTGATTAAATTAGGGCTCAGCCATGGCAGCTAGTGTCTTTAAAACAGATGTTTATGTTTTTATTAAAAATGGGTGTGTCTACTACTAAAAAGAGGATAGTAAAAATTCAAATCATGGTCACAGTAGAACATGGAGAGAATCTGGCTCCATTTGTGCAATAGTGCACAACTTCAAGGGCAAGTATTCTCTTTAAATTATGTTATAATAATACTTAAAACTGCTCTTCTGCCTATCAACAATATTGTAACCAAAGTATTTGCTTTTCTTCAAAAGAAAACCTTCTCTTTTCTTTCCTTATCCTGTTTTATTTATGCTTCTCCTCCACTCCAGTTAATCAATTAGATCGTTTACCAGAGTTGGCACCAAGTCACTCCTTGTGATTATGTGCAAAGATACAAATTTTAGGGAGAATAAACCTCTTCCCTTTATGGATGAGTATTTGCATGGAATCTATTTGTTCATGATGTCAGAACAAAATGTAGAAAAGCACACGACTTAGGGAACTGACTTTGATCCAAACTCTGGAATTATTTAGTTGTGTAGATTATATAAGTCTATGAAATGCCATTTCTTGCCTGCCAAAGCAGAGATAATCCCTACTTCTTTGAGTTGGTGGAAATATCAAAGGGCGAAGCTTATCATTACTCTATTAGTCCATTTGTATTTCTGTAACAGAATAGCAGAGACTGGGCATTTTTCAAGACCCACGTTTATTTCCTCACACTTTGGGAGTTGGGAAGTCCAAGGTCAAGGTTCCAGCAGGATCAGTTGTCTGATGAGGGCGACATCCTCAGTAAAGGAGGAACGCTGTGTCCTCGAATGGGGGAAGAACAAACTTGAAAGCCGTGGAAACTCCCTTCATAAGAGTCTTAATTCTATCCACTAAGGATGAGAGCCCTCATGGCCTAATCACCTCATAAAAGTCCTGCCTCTTAATACTATTGCATTAGCAGCACGCAAATTCAGGAGAGAGCACAGTCAAACTACTGAAATTATCATCACTTATGAGTGACTAAAAAAGGTCAGAGTACCAGTAGAGAGGATGGAAGCATACTGAATGTTTACTTATTAATTTGTGAACAGTCAAATGGTGTAACAAGAAATCATGCAAATTGATGATCACAAGTCTCATGCTGCTGACAAATTGTATATATGTGTATGCATACATTATTTATTGACATATATTTATACGCATATGCTTGTATTCAAGTACAATCATTTTTGATAGAAAAAAGAGACTTCAAAAGAAATATCTGTAATGTGGCATTTGCCTTGAGCCTTGTTTTGTCCAGTGCTGCAGTCTATTTCAGTAAGTGCACAAACATGACTAAATGAAATTTACAGCAAATCTCATGTGGAAACAGAGCAGGCTATTTTCCCCTGAAAGTTACGTAGGCTGCATTCCCTAGTGGATAAGGACCCATGAAGAGGCATCAGGTTGCCACAGTTTCTTCAATTTCTAGCTGTTGAACTTCACAAATTATTTATACTTTAAGAGGCCCAGTTTCTTCATCTGAAGAATGGGATAAAAATAATATTTTTTTTTGAAGTTGTTATATAGATTAGATGATTTAATAAATGCACAACACTTAGAACAATGCCTATCAAGCAGCAGCAATTAATCTCTGCTACACATGTTAATTAGTACTATTCTCACAATTTTCTGCATAGGTGCTCAATAATGCTTTGGAATATATTACTCTTTCACTATATTCTCTACCATTCTGACTCCTTTCTAAAGCTGTTATTTTTCCTTCATCTTCCACTTTTCCATCTCTTCTACCACTGGGAACAGATAAGCACTTGATCATACATGCTGAAAAGCATGACTTCCTTACCTCACCAAGTCACCACTGGGAGCTAAACTGCTTAAATTCGAATGATGAAATTGAATGGACATAAACTTTGAGGTGTCTCATGTTAGCTGGGGTTTCAGATATATGTTTGTAGAGTACTTCCACTTGGAATGTCTTCCTAGGTTGAATTAAGTCTTACAGATGAGGGTCACAGTCCTCTATTTCAGAAGAGATTGGCAATTACAATAGGCAGCTTACAAATATTGCAGCTTCTAAGAAAGCTTCTCTGGGGGTAGACATTCTGTACAAGCATTGTTTGTGGGGCATACCATATTCATGATAGCAAGGTGGAGATTCACCTTGATGACACTCCCAGTACTCTACCATTTCATATGTTTTAATTTTCAAAGTTGCCTTCTAACTTAATATATATTTGCTTATTTATTTATTTTTAAAATTTCTATTTACTTTCATTAAAATATAATCTTCATGAATACAATGACTTTTGGTTGTTTTATTCACTAATATATTCTCAGAATATATTGATGCCGAAATTGTCTGGCATCTAAGAGGTGTATCAAGACTCTTGCTATTTGATAATAAACAATTATTGTCAACTTTTGTTTAGATATGATAGTGGTATTAAAGTTATACTTTTCAAAAAAGAGTACTGTTTAGAGGTACATATTGAAATATTTACAGATGAAATGGTATATTGCCTAGAATTTGCTTCCAGAAAATGTTGGTGGAGTGAAGAATTTGAATGAAATAAAACTGCCTATCATTTGTTTACAATTGTTAAAAAACATGCTTCTAAGAAATTAATGACAAAAATGTTTAATCTTCACAAGGATTGTGCATGTTCTTTGCCTTATATAAGCATGCTATTAATTCATTCAGTTATTCATTGCTCAATATTTCTGGTTGGGCTTGTTATGGAAACCTCAAAGTCAAAATGACCAAAACCAAACTCTTAATCTTTCCTCTGAAATTAGCTCTGTTCACATCTTGCTAATCTGAGTTAATGTCAAGCTATTCTTCCAGTTGCTCAGGTCAGAAACTCTAGATCCATTCTTGACTCTTTTCTCTTCTTGGAATCATATACCCCTTCCCAGAGCAAATGCTGCTAAGCTCTACCTTCAAAACATTTCCAGAACTTAAACATCTGCCATCACCTCTACCCATGACCAACATCATTTACCGATGACCAGCATCACTTCTTGCCCGGGTTGTTACAAAACACTCTTAATGGCCACCCTGCTTCCACTACTTGCCATGGACAAATTCAGTTGTGTGATTAGTTGATTTTATTTAAAAGAAAAATCTGAGGCCTCACAAAGACTTACAAGATCCATCACTTCATTTTATCTCCCATTGCTAAGCACATTACTCACCTGCTCCCAGCTATATTGGACTCTATTAGTTTTTACCAAATGTACTCTCATTATAGGGCTGTTGTGTTGTCTTTATATTGACATGGAAATTTTTTTCTCCAGAATTTTGTGGAGAATTTCTTCTGATTTACAAAACAGATGTTACATACAATTTGACCTATAGATTATAGATAATATAGCCTCTTTATTTGCATAGTGAAATAGAAATTTCCTCTTTTATTTTTTTTTATAGTCTTGCAGTAATAATATACTTGAATGTTAGGTTAGATATTAATCAGTGTATGAAATAATACAACATTAAGTTGTAAATGAAGATGTGGAAAAATTTTCAAATGGCCAGATACTGTTATTTATAAAATAAACCAAATGCAGGGGAAATTAGTATTATTTGACATTATCTACTAAACTTGTGTTCCTCATGTATGAAACATTCTCTGCCTATCATTTTTTTAAAAGGAGATACTCATCTGGGCTTATTTTCTATTTTTAATCAGTTATTGGACAATTGGTTGCCATAAAGTAGAACTTAAAAATTGTTTTCTGCAGTTATTAGCCAATAAAAATCAGTATCTATGGATGATGATATTTCACTGTTGGTGCTAATATGGACAAACTTATGTTCTTAGTGTTGTGCAAGAGCTTTGTAGCTGACAGACAATGTATTATTGAGTGTCCTCTCTAGGGCCATTCAGCCTGACTTTGACATCTTCTTAACTACTCACAAAAGTTCATAAAAGTGCTTTAATCTCTCTGTTTCCTCATTTGTTAATGGGATTGATAATAGTAACTTTCTTACAGGATCTTTATAAAGATAACTCGTGAGTTAATAAATGCAACGCTCTTAAAGGGTATTCATGACAGGCCCTTTGGTTTACCCCTGGGAACCAAGCTTTTTCAAAGTTCTGTCTGATAAGAGTATATTTGCACATCTGAGGCTTTGAACCAAACTGTATCATATTGTTTTAATAGTTTATGCTAGTAATGTGATTTATGATGAATCCCTGTTTTTTTCTCTGAGAGCCTGAGTTTTGAGAAACTGAAGCTAGTCAAACAGATGATGAATGCCCACATGACAGAACCCCAATAAAACTCATGTTTTAAAAGTTTTCTTGGTTGAAACCTCTTTGTATATTATGTCAGATATCATTGCTGGAGGAATTAAGTGTGCTCTGTTTGAATCCACTCTTAAGAGACACTTAGAAGCTTACCTGGTCTCCTCTAGATTTCAACTTATATGCCTTTCTTCTTCAAGTACTTTACTCTCCATACTTGTATTATAATAAACTATAAACATGATTATGAAATCTTCTGAGTCTGTGGGTATTTTCAGTGAATCATTGAGTCTGAGGGTGGTTTTGTGGACCCTTAACACACTATGCAAACATTAACCAAAAGACAGTAGGATGTGCCATATATATCAATCAAAGTAGATTTCAGAACAATAAAAATTATTAGTGATTAAGAAGTGATTATGACATAGTGAACAATAAGCAATTATTTAAGTATAAGTAATAATCTTAGATATATGAGTACCTAACATCTGAGTTTAAAAATAAAAGAAGTAAAAACCAATAGACTTAAAAAGAGAAGTAGATAAATCTATACTTATAGTTGAAGATCTCAATATTCCTCTCCTACTAAACAAAAATCGATTTTATTTCTATATAATAGGTATGAACAATGGGAATTTAAAACTTTAAAAAATCTCTAAAAATGCATAATATCTCTGTAACACATGTTATGAAATACTGAAGAAATGTATTCAGAGGACCTAAATAAGACTTGTACCATCTTACTAAATGAGAAGACTCAATATCGCTAAGGTGTCAATTTATCACACTGTGTTCTATAGAATCAATATAATCCCAATAAAAATCATAGCAGGTTTTTAAAATTCTTTTGAGAAAACAACAAAACATCTTAAGATGTAAATGGAAAAACAAAAGACTAAAGTAGCCAAAACAAGATAGAAAAAGATTAAAAATTTGAAAAACGTATATTATGCAATATTAATGACTTTCTGTAAAGCTATTCTATTTAAGACACTGTGATATTGATAAAAGTATGGATGAATAAATTAATAAAATAGCTCATAAGTATACCAACACAATTTGTTCAGTAAATGTTTGGCAAAAGTAAAATAGTAAAACACAATTAAAAATAAATGGTACTGGAAACATTGGCTAACCATTATGTCAAAAATTTAACTTCACAACATGCCACACCTTACAAACATTAAAACTCAAATGAATTGTAAGCCTAAATGTAAAACATAATAAATATAAAACTTGTAGGAGAAAATGTGGGTGAAAATTTATATAAATCCTTCCAAAGCAGGATTCTTTTTTTTAATGGTAAATTATACTTTATCTTAATACCAAAATTTTGCCACATGAAAGACACTATTCAGATATTGAAAAGGTTAGGCCGGGCTCGGTGGCTCAGCCTGTAATCCCGCGCCTTTGGGAGGCTGAGGTGAGTGGATTGCCTGAGTCCGCGGGTTCGAGACCCGCCTGGGCAATTTGTTGAGACCTCATCTCTACAATAAATAAAAAAAATCAGCCGGGCATGGTAGCGCGCGCCTGTAATTCCGGCTACTCGGAAGGCTGAGGCGGAAGGATCGCTGCAGCCCAGCAGGTCGAGGCTGCGGTGGCCAGGAGCGGCCACTGCACTCCAGTCTGGGCGACAGTGAGACTCCAACTCAAAAAAAAAAAGACAAATAATTAAATGTTATTGGATGTCTATATCTCAAACTATATTAGATTCATTTGCAATACTCAGAAACTGAAAAAAATATAAATATTGAAGAGTTTTTAAATATTCAAATTGTGATAGTGGAGTCTTCATCGATTTTAATGCTATCAATTATGATATTCAATACATCTTGATAAGCAACAAATTTGTTTATTTACACATGTGTATGCTGAGTGAGAAAGCACACAAATAAACAACACGCTATGTATTAATCTGCTATAAATTCTAGAAAATGTAAAATGGAAACTAATTTAAAATAAAGATCAAAAGCTAAATTAGTACACAGTGGGAGTAGGGAATGGCTGGGAGGGAGGAATTACAACTGAACAAGAGAAATATTTAACTGATTAATTTGTTCATTATAATGATTGTTACGTTGAAAGCCCAGCTGAGCACGAGTCAGTACTTATCAAACTGTGCACTTTAGCAGTTATGTCATGTTTATTTCATGCCAATAATGATTAATTAAAACTATAATAAATAAACAAGTAAAGAACCTAACTTGAAGTAACTGACAGAAACAGACATTAAGATAAGAAATTCCAGAGATTCATATAAATACACCTATGTCACACCAGATATTCTTCCCATCATTTTGGTAAACACAAGAGTGCACACAAATTACACTATGTTCTCATTACAGAAAAGAGGTTCTGCACACCTCACCGTGCTTGTCCCACTTGTGCTAGGGTGGGGTCAGAGAGCAGTTGGGTCCAGTGATGAGCTGCACAGGACAAAGTACCCAGGCTCACCTGTACCTTGTGTGAGCTCTGAAGATATGTGCTTCTGTTTGTAATGTTAAACCTGTACATGAATTTATTATTTATACTATATGGCATGCTTTCCCTGCAAATATAAAAGTAAAGTAAAATGATTGGTGCTGTTTGCACTACTTATGTGAGTGTCTTTTAGAATCATTGTATTCAGAAAACTGAAAATAAAAATTTTAAAAATTGATGCTATGTATTTATGAATGCATGGTATAATAATGAGATATTACATTTTCCAAATGCTAACCTTTCATCAAAATCTCCAAGGACCCTCATATTATCTAGACAATGCTCTATCTGAGGCAACACAACCTAGAACTTGCTATATAGCAGGAGGCATGCAAATAGGGCCATTCTTCTGCAGATAAAAGCCAGTCAAGCTCTGAACCTGTAGCTCTGGAAGAGAAGCTCTAGGCTTGGGGTTCTCAGTTGTTTTCATATAGGGATCAAGACTGAACACAGACGAATCACCATGGACTTTGGACTCCACTGGGTTTTCTTTATTGCTCTTTTAAAAGGTGATTCATGGAGACCTAGAGCTATTTAATGTGTGAGAGGATGTAAGTGAGAGAAACAGTGGACATATGTGGCTATTTATGAGCAGGATGTCTTTGTGTTTTCAGGTGTCCAGTGTGAGGTACAACTGGTGGAGTCTGGAGGAGGCTTGGTCCAACCAGGGGGATCCCTGAGACTCTCCTGTGAGGCCTCCGGGTTCCTCTTCAGTAGCTTCTGGGTGCATTGGATCCGCCAGGCTCCAGAGAAGGGGCTGGAGTGGATCTCATACATTGGTACTGATGGTAGAACAAACTATGCAGACTCTGTGAAGGGACGATTCACCATCTCCAGAGACAACGCCAAAAACATGCTTTATCTGCAAATGAACAACCTGAAAGACGAGGACACAGCTATGTATTTCTGTATAAAAGACACAGTGAGTAAATACCCTTTGAGCCCTGACAAAAACTTCCATGGAACGCCAAAGTAAAGGCTGAGCAGGACCCACACTAGATGGGGCAGCCCCAGGGGAGGATGAAGAGTTAGGTTGAGGACTGTTTGCCTGTCAGTGCTATGACTTCCTCTGCATCTGTTTCTGCTGAGATCTCTCTGTGTTTATGATAGTGTACAAACCACTGGATCAGAAAAGTCTGTTACAATAGAAGGAAACAGTCTCACATATCCCTCAGTTAGGTGTCACTAATGGATGCAGAAGATGAGACAGGAGGCCAGGTGAGGTTGTGAACACTTTCATTCCAAAATACAAGTCTGAAAACCAGAGAAGAGGAATGAAGGGAGGAAGTTGATGCTGCTTAATTACGTGGTGATCCAAAAATGTCTGACATGTCTATTCTTACCTCCCTGAGCTACGGTTTACCATGAAGAATGCCCTGTGCATACCAGCAGTGCATATGCCTTAGTAATGCTCCCAGAACATATGTCTTATCACAAACTAGGTGATAGATCTCAGAGATGTGCACTGGGTTCCTGGTCCAAGGGGCTGCTTTTTGTTGGAGAAATGGGAGGTGCATTTTTAGGAACAGGACACTGATTATGAATTTTTAAACATGAAATCATATTTTTATATTCTCAGAATGCATATAAAAAATGAATGTACTCTGAAAATACAGTGACCACGTTCATCCTTAATGAATCATGCTTTAATTCTGAGGGTGGGCTCACACAGAGCTTTTTCTTAAGGAATTGTTAAATCTAGGGTAACATCACCTCTTCTCATATTTTTTTTTTGTTTCTGATCATGTACAGAAAACTTTGCTAGATTGTTATTAGCCAATCATAAATTCTCTACTTCCCACAATAGGAGAAAAGCTACTTTTGCTGAATCTTAGTTAGGAATTGTGTACATCACACGTGCAACTGTATGGACTCGGGTGTTTTCCTATGTGGGAACCTCCCATGAGAGTGATTGCTGCCCAGATCTCACTGTGGGTTTTGAATTTGGACACAGCGATGCTATTAAACACATTTCTATTATTGAAATTTTCTCATCACTGAGAAAGTTAATAATATAATCTTCATTTCTGTGATTTGTTTCTATTTTTTAATGGGTTGCAAACTTGGGAATGGAAAAGCTTTTCTGTATTTGCATGAATCTAACTTCAGAATCTACTAAATTAGTCAGAGAGATGAACAACTTTGACAAAAACAGATTATTCGGAAATTTTAGTGTGGTGTTCAGAAGATGTGAACACCAGTATTGTGTTTTCAATTCACTTACTAGGTGCTCGGACAAGAGCCTCATAGATGCCTGAGCAGCTGTAGGTAACATTGAATAATATCAGTGTCCCTCTATGACTTCTTTTGAATTTCAGTGGTATCAGTTAGAAATCATTCCCTAGCCGGGCTTGGTGGCTCAGCCTGTAATCCCGCGCCTTGGGAGGCTGAGGTGAGTGAATTGCCTGAGCCCTTGGGTTCGAGACCCGCCCGGGCAACTTGGCGAGACCTCATCTCTACAATAAATCAAAAAATCAACCGGGCGTGGTAGCGCGTGCCTATAGTTCCAGCTACTTGGAAGGCTGAGGTGGAAGGATCGCTGGAGCCCAGCAGGTCGAGGCTGCGGTGGCCGGGGGCGGCCACTGCACTCCAGTCTGGGTGACAGAGTGAGACTCCAACTCAAAAAAAAAAAAAGAAAAAAAAAGAAATCGTTCCCTTTTCTTTCTGATATTGTGTATGAGGGAGGACTCTCATAAAACCCATAATTTATTTATGGAAAATTTGTATATTTAACTTACATATTCAACTTCAGTTATCTTCAGTTTATTCTCAGTTTAATGCAATACACCTATATGATATTTTTCACTGCTCAAAGCAGTTTTTGAATGTTTTAATGCTGATGTCTTTTAGTGCTTCTGCCATTGCTGTTCACCCTTTCACATATGCAAAACATTTCCCTTTGAGGACTTTTTTCATCTGGAGCAAGAAAATGCTACTCAGGACTGGATTGGGTGAATAGGAAGGAAAGCGTTTTGGGGGTCATGCTATTTTTCCTCAGACTGCTAAACACTAAACACATTATAGACAGGTTTACTTGAAAATCACCCATCACAAAATAGAAAAATGTGTTTAAAAAATTTTTAAATAGCCTGGCTTGGTGGCTCAGCCTGTAATCCCAGAGCTTTGGGAGGCTGAGGTGAGGGGATTACCTGAGCCCGGGGGTTCGAGACCTGCTTGGCCAATTTGGCAAGACCTCATCTCTACAATAAAAACAAAAAAATTAGCCAGGCCTGGTAGCACACGCCTGTAGTTCCAGCTACTTGGAAGGCTGAGTCAGAAGGATAGCCAGAGCCTAGGAGGTCGAGGGTGCGGTGGCCAGGAGCATCCCACTGCAAACCAGACAGGGTGCCCGAGTGGGCCTCCAACTCAAAAGAAAAAAGAGTTAGAAGTCAGAAGAAATAAAGGTTAGCCGGGCTCGGTGGCTCAGCCTGTAATCCCAGTGCTTTGAGAGGCCAAGGTGAGTGGATTGCCTGAGCCCACGGGTTTGAGACACACCTGGGCAACTTTGAGATATCTCATCTCTATGATAAATCAAAAAATTAGCCGGGCATGGTAGCACATGCCTGTAGTTTCAGCTACTTTGGAAGGCTGAGCCAGAAGGATTGACAGAGCCCAGGAGGTCAAGGCTGCAGTGGCCGGGAGCAGCCACTGAGCTCCAGACTGGGTGACAGAGTGAGACTCCAACTTAAAAAAAAATTCAAATATTTTTCAGTGAAGGTATATGCCATCCCTCAGAACATCACTAGCTAATACACTATTTGTGATGGTTTTATAGAATACTTAACTAGTGGTAGAAGCCTGTACTACAAAACATCTGCCCTTCAAAAAATATTTTATCTTCTTAAGTCCCCTCTCATATTTGAGTAGGCTCCTCTTTTGTTTTATTCTTGTTATTGGATTCTCGAGTGTGTTTTCCCCAAAAAAATAAAACACGGAATTTTGCTGACTTTTGTACTTTTAAAGTGTCTTCTGCTATTTATTTTATTATCCAAAAACATTTTGGAAACATTGATGAAACTTTGAGGCTCTGTTTGCAAATTCCAGATTCTTGTTACACTCAGATGAAGGCATCAGAATGTCTTCTGATGGGACCATATCTCCCATCACAATAGGAGTATTAGATCTGCAAACTGTGGGAACAGAGGGAAAGCAGGCATGTGTGAGGGCAGGAGGCTAGTTTTAGGCTGTTTCCATTCCTGGGGACACCCCTCATCGTCTTTCTCATTCTGAGATTCAGTCATTTCTGTCAGGGTAGGAAACTTACTTAATTTTTTCTTTGATATATGTGGATGCAATCCCAGGAGGGATATGAGTTACACCTAGTATCTGTACCTGCTCTCTCGGGAATGCTTACACCTAATATCTCCCCCATTCCACTGCACCCAACTTTTGTGTGTGCATGCCCACTGCTCCAAAACCTCCTTCAGGACACAATCTCCTTTGTTTTGTGTAGAGACTCTTCTGTCCATCATTGTTCCCCCACAGGCTTTCAGCCTCACCTCCCATCCACATTGTCCTATATGGGGCCTTAATTTTGTCATGTTTTCCTTCTCCCTTGTCTCAGTACTTTATCTTTTATTCTAACAGCCTTATGCCATCTCACCTGGTCATGTGCAGGAAAGTACTAATTGTGTGGGTCTGGTCTTTGCAAACCCTGATAGTTCTGAGACAGTCTTCTCTTGGGATTCATCCATGTCAACTAGTGGGGACTAGATCTTATTCCTGGCATGGTTTTCCTGAAGTTTTAAAAATCTTACCCACTGTAGAAGGTAAAGTTTTCATGTATAAACCTATACATTATTTAACATATTCAAGACATGTTCAATAATATATTACTAACATTTTCAGCTAATTGATTTGGGGTGTAGATACACATTGATTGTGGGTTCAGGAACACCTGTTTTTCTCTGCAAGACTGGTGTCTGAGCATGGCAGGTCAGTTATGCAGATGCAATATACCTTTGTGATGGAGTCCAGTGAACACCACTGGATACTAATGCTCAGGAGAGCTTCCATTGTGGCAAACATGTCACACAAGCCATAGAGGAAACATAGACTCACCCAGAGATGTGGACATGTTTAAATGGGTACTAAGAAATGACATTAAAGAAGGAAGTAAAGGGGTAGACACAAATGCCCTAAAACAGCAGTACCAGGAGTTAATTGGAGCAATGTGATCTCTTCACTTCTTCTAGGATTTCAGAGTTCTAAGCCCATGTTTCATGTTAATCTTCCTCTGGAAAGAAGTCATAATACCATCATAAAGCACTGCTAAGAGAACTCAACATGTGTACGACATCAGAGAACTTGTGTCTGATTTCTCAGGGACTTCACCATAGTGTCTCTTCTTATTTGGATGTATATGCTTTTGTTCTAATCTGATCTAATCATGGGTATAACAGCTTGTTTAGAGTTTTGTATTTTTGTTGATCGGGGAAAATGAAGATGGTCGGGAAACAGTACAGAATCATTAGGATTTGCTAGAAAATCCCTGACTCACTGACACATGTCTGAGGCACTGTGTGTAATATCAAAAGAAGAACAGATAGAGGATGAGGTTGCCTGCCTTGATGTAGAATCTCATGACATGAGACAGAATATGCACTCCAAAAAGTAGCAGGAGGTAAAACTCATCAATGGAATTTAAAAATTACATAACCAGCTTCCAAATAATTTATTTCTTCAAAATCAAATAACGAAAAATGATGTGAAGTCATTCATATCTTTGATCACTAAAATGAAAAAACTGCTGCAGTCAACACTGCACTGTGCCCACTGAGATGAGGTTGTAGATGCTTGTCCATCAGGGACAGTTGTCCTGGAACACACATAACACACAGGAGTCAAACAAAAGGCAGCCCAGAAGTTATCCTGGAGAATGGGATCTGATAGTCTGTTAGAAAAAGAGAGCAGTGTGGAAAATTTGTGACATTTTGTGATGTAATTAATATCATTAATTAGTATTTCAGATAATGGACATTTGCCAGTGTATTGTGAGAAAGACTAATGCAGCAGCATCTACTTGGCTCTTTGCGCAGCAGGAAGGAGAAACAAGTTTTGGTGGAATTTGTACTCATGGCTAAAATAGAAATATTGCACATGGCACAGCTGATCCTAATACACAGCAAGCATCTTCTGATGGATAGCATTCCTTGATCACCGAAAAACAGATTGCATAAAATCAATTTACCCTGAGAATGGAGATTTCCCCCCATCTTTGAAATTGAAAGCTGACTTTCCAGATGGAGAGGCTGGTACTATATACCCAAGTCCCGCTGTACTTGACTTTATGATGATAACGATGGTCATCATGTAATATGTTCCTTATCCAGGTCATGAAATATACTGTGGTGAAGGGAATATACCAGGAACTCATTCCATGATGGAGACATGTTTAAATGGGGATAAAGGAATGGTATTAAGGAAGGCAGTAAAGGAGTAGACACAAAGGTCCTAAAAATTTACTAAAAAGAGGAACTGTAGAAATGGTGATCACTTCAGGTCCTCTAGCATTTTGGGTATCTAAACACATATTCTCTGCTAATATTCCTCTGGAGGAATTTAGAAACTCAAACACAAAATTACCATTAAAAAATGAAGAGAAGAACAGATTATGTTACACCAAGAAAAATAAATTTTTAAAATTTTGAACATTCACAGATAAGATATGGCAAATTAATAAACATGAAGATTGTTGAACACCTAGGGCCAATTGTTCTGACTTCAGCTGGATGACCAGATGATATTCACAGTGATGGAGAAAATATCAATAGTGAAGAAAAGTCTTTGTGACAGTCCTTGTTATCAGACATATATGTATAAGAATTCTCTAATTCTGGCCATTCTCAGGTTTATCCATCAGAGATTGGTAGTTTGTTTAAAACACAATGAATTCCATGTAGATTTTGAGGGATTTCTCATGGTAACCAGAAGATGGGGTTGGATGCATCTCTTATCTGATCCTACAGCGACAGAATGTGGAGGCATGTGAATGGTAGGTTGTGACACAACTGTGACCTTATTCTTCCCCTCCAAAAAGTCAGCCAGCAACCTGCCTCTAGGATTCTTAATTATGTATCCAGACCTTTCTCTTTGGGGCTTGGTGGTAAACATGCAAAATCAATAGTGGAACTTTCCATTTAAGCTCAGGGTTGCCCCCAAAATGAGTCAGCCTCACTGCCTACCCAGGGTTCTCAGTGTCTCCCTTTCTGTACACTTCCAGGATGGAGTCTGTTACCCTCATCACGCTCCTGCTGGCTGTTCTCCCAGGTAGTCTCACCTAGTGCCTGGGTCATGACGTGACTGGGCAAGAGGAAGCCCTGATTCAAGTACTGTGTCTCCTGCAGAGGTATCTATGCCCAGCGGAAGCCGGTGCAGTCTGGGACACCTCTTGTAGTGTATCAGCTGGAGCCTCAGATCTGATCAGTGGAGAGAAAGGAAAGGGGAGAGCCAGAGAGAAGCCCCAGGCGTGGTGAGGAAATGCCGACCATAGCCATTTTCTCTGTCCCAGCACCATCAGAGCTCTTTATTGCCTGGCCCATCTCTGCCTAGCCTCCAACTTGGCAACTAACTCTTATCAAACTGGGAGAGACAGAAGACCCTCTCCTATGCAGGATTGGACACAGACAGGTCAGATCTGAATGACAGGCTTGACAGGCAGCAAGCTGGGTGAGTACAGATCTGATCCACTCTCCTTCTAAAGTGGGCTTGGGGCATTTGATTCAAGCTGCGAGCAACCCTATCTAGAGGGGCTAGAAATCAGATCTGAAAGGATGTTGGACTTACAGGAATGACCTCAGAGTGAGTTTGGATCCTTGTTTTTATTTTTTGTCTCTTTGTTTTGCTCATTTTGTTTGTTTTGGGGGGTTATTGTGTTTTTTTCTCTATATTTCTAATTTTGGTAAGGTTTTAGTACTTGTATTGTTTATGCTATTTTACTAATTTATTTATATTCTTTAGATTTTTCGTTTGTGTATGGTAAGAATACTGCAGTAGGCAGGTGTTTGTTGGATTGTGTGTTTATGTGATTATCTGTATGTTTTAGCTTTTTAAAGTTTTTTTCTGTACTTGTGTATCTTTGCATGTGTTAGATGGCATGTTTGTCTGTTTTCCCTCTTACTCTTCTCTCTCTCCACCTTCCACTTGGCCCCTTCCTTCATTTTTCCATTATTTTTCTTTTTTCTACCCAATTTGCTTTCAGTGAGCAGACCTATACCCCACTGCATGGAAAGATTGTAAGGCAGTAAGAAGTGGGTTACAGGTGCCCATACACCTGTCAGTGGATACTGTGATATGCAGAGAAATTTTGCATCACAGTTTTCCCCCAATTAAATCTCAAAACTGCAAAAAGTACAGGCCCCAAAACACAGTCCAGCTTCAGAAATTAAAAAAAACCCAGAGAATCCACATAAGAAATAATAGGAGACTGAGCGAACAGAAGTAAAAGCAACCATGCCAACCCTGAACAACATAATTAAAGAGGAGAGAAAACAAAGGTGAGGGGGAGAAAATTCTGCACAAAGAAAAGAAAAAAAAAATAAGTATACAATTCTCAAAGACCCTAGGAGGTCAGACACTGTGAAAACAGACTTCACAAAACAAAAATGGAGAGCTGCCAGAATGACTGGTCTCAAACTCCAAATGCAGATGTCATGATATTAATAGAGAAAATAAATAATATTGATGAGATACAAGAGGAAAGAATGAAAGAGAGGATTACTGAGATAACAGCAGTGAAGAATACTGTAAATGGAATAAATAACAAACTGATAAGCATTAAAAGCCAAATCAGTCAAGCAGCAGAAGAAAGAATCTCAGAGCTTCAGGGCCAAAATATGGAACCAATTCAAAATGTCAAAAAAATTAAAAAAAGCTTATAAAGACAGAACAAAACCTTCAAGAGATGAGCGATTATTCCAAGAGGGCAAAACTAACAGCAATTGAACTTCTTGGGGCAGAAAGAGAGACAGAGACCACCCTGGAACAAACACACCATGAAATTATTCAAGAAAACTTCCCTCTTCTCTTCAGTGATGTGAACATTCAAATACAAGAGATTCAGAGAAACCTCGTGAGACAACAAATGAGAAGACCAAATCCTAGAGACAAAGCAATTTGCCTAAACATAGTAGGTATAAAGTTAAAAGTACTAAATACAGCAAGAAAAAAAAGTCAGACTACTTACCAGAGAAGACAAATTAGAATAGTAGCAGATTTATCTACAGAAACACTTCAGACGAAGAGACCTTGGAGCCCAATCTTCAATGTTCTCAAAGATAAACATCTTTAACCAAGAAAAACCTACCTAGCTAAGCTTTGTTAGTAGGGGGGGGGAGAATTAAAATATTTACCAGACATTTAATCCTTCAGTTCTTATGCTGCCTCTAGAACAGCTCTAAAACGACACTTAAGAAATTATTAAACACAGAAAAAAGTGAAAAAAACCCCACAAAGTTATTAACAAGAGTGCAAGAAAAAGATTGAACACACACATGAACCAACCCCAAAATCAAAAGAGAGACAAAAAAACAGGAAAAACATCAAATCTATAAGAACCTCAGTAGAAATAAACTCTCACAATTCAATAATTAGCCTGAATGTTAATGGACTAAATGCACCACCGAAAAGACATAGAAAGGAAAATGGATAAAATATTATGAGGCAATAATATATTGTCTCTAAGAGACTCATCTTACCAGAAGGGACACTTACAGACTCAAAGTAAGAGGATAGAAAGCACAACTTCAGGTAACCAGAAAACAAAAGAAAGCTAGAGTTGCAATCATAAAATCAGACAAAATACAGTGTATCAAAAATTTAAAAAGATACAGAAGGTCACCATTTAATGATCAGATGTTTAATCCATCAACAAGAAATACCCATACAAAACATATATGCACCCAACATACGAGGACCGACAATCATGAAGCAGCTTTTAGGCAAACTAAAAAAAAAATGACTCTAACACTATCATAGCTGGGTACTTTAATACTTCATTTACAACCTTAGGCAGGTAATTAAGACAAAAATTCAGCAAGGAGATTAGTATGCTGAATGTGACTCTTGACCAAATGGACATGCTTGATACCTACAGAACACTCCAACCAACGGCCACAGATTATATCTTCTACTCATCACAACATAGACCATACTCTGAGAGCGACTACAAACTAGGCCATAAATTAAGCATAAACAAATTTAATAAGATTGATTTTGACTTGAACCTTCTCAAACCACAGTAGAATGAATATAAATATAAACAACAATAAATTTCCCCCAAATCCCACAAAGACGTGGAGACTAAACAGCATTATGCTAAGCAACTCCTGTGACAACATGGAAATCAAAACAGTGATTAAAAGATACCTGGAAAAAGTGAAAATAAAGAAAATTCTTACCACATCTCTGGGATGCCATGAAAGCCATAGTAATAGGGGAATTTATATCGATACAAACAAACATGAAGAAAATGGAAAGATCACAAGTTATCAGTCTAATACATCACCTAAAGAAGCTGGAAAAGCAAGACCATCAAAACCCTAACTTCAGCAGAAGAATCCAAATCACCAAAATAAAAGCTCAAATATGGGATATAGAAGACAAAAAGATAATACAGAAAATCGATGAAAAAAAGCAGATTCATTGAAAGGATAAAGAAGATGGATGATCCCCTAGATATAATGACCAAGAAAAAAAGATAAAAAGCCCAAATAAACTCAAAAAGAAACACAAAAAGTGAAGTCATAATTGACCCTGAAGAAATAAAAGATTATTAGACACTACTATGTACACCAGTATGGAAAAAAATCTTAAAAACCTAAAGGAGATGGAGGACTTTCTGACATAACACTATCTGCCCAGGTTGAAACAAGAAGAAATTGAGAACCTAAATAGACCAATAACCATCCAGTAAATTGACTAATTGACGATGTCATAAGTAAACAACCTACCAAAAAAAAAAAAAAAATCCCTGAATCAGATTGCTTTCCAGTAAATTCTACAAAATATACAAGGGGGGACTGATAAGAAAGTTTTTCAGGCGATTGAGAAAGATAGAACCCCCTCCATCATTTTATGAAGATAATATGTCATTGATATCCAAGCCAGGCAAAGTTCCAAGAAAGAACTCTACAGGACAATATCCTTGAAGAACATAGATGTTAAAATTCTCCACAAGATCTTAGCAAACCGGATTCAACAACACATATTAAAAATCATCCACCACAACCATTTGGCTTTATTTCTATGATGCAAGGCTGGTTCAACATTCCTAAGACCATAAACATAGTTAAGTACATCAATAGACATAAAAACGAAAGCCACATGATTATATCATTAGATGCAGAAAAAGCTTTTGGTAAAATCCAGCACACATCCTTAATAAAAACCCTCAAACATCTAGGCATAGATGGGACATGCCTCAAAATAGGAAGAGCCATCTATGAGAAACCAACAGCCAGTGTAATGCTAAACAGACAGAAATTACAACCATTTACCCTGAAAACTGGAATGAGACAAGGATGCCCACTCTCACCTTTCCTGTTTAACATAATTTTGGAAGTTCTATCTAGAAAAATCAGAGAAGACAAGGTGATCAGTTGTATCCAAATAGGAAAAGAGGAAATCAACCTATCCTTGTTTGCAGATGACATGATTCTATACTTCAAAAACTGAAGAGAATATATTAAAAACCTCCTTGTACTAACAAAGGACTTCGGCAATGTCTCAGGGTATAAAATATATGTGCAGTAGACTATCACATTTCTATACACCAATAACAAAAAAAAACCCAGAAACCCAATAAAAAACACAATTCCATTCACAATAGCCACAAAGAAATGAAATACCTTGGCATATTCCTAACAAGGGACGTGAAAGAACTTTACAAGTAAAAGTACAAAACACTACTCAAAGAAATCAAGATGACACAAATAAGTGGAAAAATATCCCATGATCATGGATTGGGAGAATCAACATTGTTAAGAGGTCCATTCTACCTAAGGCAATCTACAGATTTAATGCAAAACCCATCAGATTACCAGCAAGATTCTTCTGAGACATAGAAACAACAATACAGCAATTCATATGGAAACATAAAAGACCAAGAATTGCCAAAACAATTCTCAGAAAAAAAAGCAGGCGGTATCTTACTCCCAGCCTTTAAATTTTATTATAAAGCTAGAAAAATCAATACATCCTGGTATTGGTACAAGAACAGGCATACAGACCAATGGAATAAAATTGAGATTTCAGAAGCAAAACTTCAGTTTCTCAACCAACCCATCTTCGACAAAACCTCGACTACCAACTACTGGGGAGAGAAGACCCTACTCTGTAAATGGTTCTCAGAAAACTGGCTGACCACATACAAAAGACTGAAACAGGACCTCTACCTATCCTCATACACAAAAAACAATCCTAAATTGATCAGAGACCTAAATGTAAAACTTCAAACTATAAGACCCTCAGACAATGCAGGAGACACTCTTATGAAAATTGCAACTGGCAACCAATTCCTTATCAAACCCCAAGTGTCCATGCCATAACAGATAGATAGACAAGTTTGATTTTATCAAACTGACAATTTCTGCAAAGCCAAAGAAACCATCAAGAAATCAGGGAGACACCCCACAGACTGGGAAAAATATTTGCCAACCCTATGTTTGAGAAAGGACTAGCATCAAGGATCTATTAGGAACTTAAACTTGTGGAAAAGAAAAAAAAACAAACAGTCTCACAATAAAGAAGGCTAAAGACATGAATGGGCATTTCTCAAAGAAGACATATGAGCAGCCAACAGATACATGAAAAAATGTTCAGACTCACTAGTATTCAAAGAAAAACAAATTAAAACAACACCAAGATACGTCCTAACTCCAGTTAGAATGGCCATCATCAATAACTCAAAAAATAGCAAATTCTGGAGAGGATGTGGTGAAAAGGGAACATGTCTACACTGTTGGTGGGAGCGTAAACTAGTCCAGCCTCTGGGGAAAACAGTGTGGCGATTCCTACAATTTGTATATATTGACCTTCGATATGACCCCTCAAGCCTCCTACTGGGAATATACACAGAAGATCTCAAATCACTTTATAAAAAAGACAGTTGCACACGTATGTTTATTGCAGCATTGTTCACAATAACAATAACATGGAACCAACTGTGCTGCCCATCAAGAGGACTGGAAAAAATGTGATGCAGCCACAAAAAGAATATTATGCAACCATAAGGAAGAAAAACATCATGAACTTCGTAGCACCCTGGATGTATTTAGAGTCTATAAAACAGAAATCTTTCACAAAAACAAAGAACTAACTATCACAAGTTCTCACTCATAAGTTGACCTTAAACAACTATCACAATACTATAGGCAAAGGAATGACAGTGTTGGGATTCTGTGTAATTGTGAGGGAATGGAGAGGTGAGACTGGCAGTAGTGAGAAACTCTCTGGGGAAGTGGGGGCACACCTCGTCAGCAAGGGTATCTGCACAATGAATAATTGTATACCTAACCCAAAATTGTGTCCCACTATCATAAAATAATTTAGAGGTGAAAAATGGCTAGCATCCTTCTCGTATATATGGAACATCTTTAATTGAAAATCCACACTATTCATCTTCACCTGCATTCCCTTTTTCCTTACATTCTTATTTCTGTTATTTTTTTTAAAATATAGACTTTGTAGTATAAGTGCAATTTTATTACATGGGTTTATTGTATAGTAGTGAAGTTTGCTTATTAATGTTCTATTAGTGTTTCATTTCACAATTCACAGTTTTCTCATATGGTATATTAGTGTATTTATTAATTTCATACTCTTTGTCAAGCTGTGTGTTTATAAAATAATTGTTGCTTATTCTAGAACATTGTTCAAAATTGTCTTAGTTTTTTCCTCATCTAATTATAAATTTAAATATTGCTTCAGCTCCAGCTTATACATCATGTCTGATTACAAATAAAAAGCCTAATGCAACACTACAAGGAAATAATGAATTTAAGTTCAACTGGGCTCAGTGGCTTAGCCTGTAATCCCAGCAATTTGGGAGGCTGAGGTGAGTCGATGTCCTAAGCCCACACATTTGAGACCAGCCCAGGAAACTTGGCAAGACCTCATCTCTACAATAAATCAAAAGTAGCCAGGAGTATTAGTGAGTGCCTGTAGTTCTCACTAATTGGAAGACTGAGGCAGAAGGATAGCTGGTGCCCAGCAGATCAATGCTGGGGTGGCCATGAGCATACCACCATATTCCAGCCTAGATGACAGAGTGAAACTCCAACTCAAAAAGGAAAAAAAAAGGTAATCTCATAGTGCAGGGAGCCAACCCTGCAACTGGACAGAGGTCTGAACCTTGTCATACTGTCTCAAGATCCAGAGACTGATAATATTTGGGAAGGGATTAAAAACTCCTGGTAGATAAACTGAGTAGACTCTCTAATACCTGGGCAGATAACTTTTTCATGGTGTCCTCTGCAGAAGGGAAGATCTGCACCTTGAGACCAGGCATTGAACTCTGTGTTGCATTGGGGCTGCTCTTAGCCACCTAAGAGAATATTGCCCCAGAGCAAAAGCCCTGATGGGTGACAGATGCAGAATTCCAGAAGATCAACTCTTCCCCCTGAGCTAGCTGCTGGGTGATAGATGCAGACAGCAAAACTGACTGAGAATGAGGCTGTGGGTGTTATTGGTTTGTTTGTGTAATTACCTTGTTTGGTTGCTTTTTTTATTGGTTGGTTTTCTCTTTTGTTTCATTCAATTTTTTTACTTTGTTTTTTCTCTGTTTTTTCTTTTTTTATTTTCATATCTTTTTTCCCTATTTTTCTTTCTTCTTTTCCTTTTACTTCCTTTCCTTTTTTTCTCCCCTCCTATCTATCTTTCACCTGTTATAGCATGTATTGGACCCCCAGGCCTATGCAGGAATATTCACTGTAAGGTCATTTTGTGCAGAGATGGAGAATGAATCACAGGACACCCATTCACTAGATTGCAAATATTGTGACCAGCCAATAGGTGCTTAACATTGAAACCCCCATCCCCTAGAAAGTTCTCAAAATTTTAAAGACAGCATAATACCCCACCCCCAGTCCTACTTCATAATTGAACCAACTCAGAGCACAAGCTCAGGGAAAGACAAAAGGTGGAGAAAACATCAGAAGTGATTTTTTTCTACATTTTTCCACTGGGCAACCAAATTAAAGAGAAAGATAGGAAAACATCTACAAATGAAGAAAAAGCAATGAATAACTGATGGCACCAATCAGAGGCCCAGCAAAGAATCAATGCTAAAAAGAATAGCTACTGGTACACAAACAATGGCTATCTCTTAGACAGGAACTTGCTAGAGAAAGGCTTGGCAGAAAGACAGGTCAGGTTCTTCAGTAACATGTAGCAAGTAACAATGTAGCAAATTTCCAGCAGGTAGGCCTCTCAGACTAATACATTCACACTGATAAACAAACTTTCTGGGATCCTCTCAGGCTTGTGCTTAAGTACTCACTGCTGTTGATAGAAAAACAACCAATTAACTCACCATTAGACAACTACTTCCTGCTAATTTGTCCTCAGTACTGAGCAATCAGAACAGGGAGTGCTATCCATTCATCTCACAACTAGTGCTAGCCAAAGGGCTCAGTCTTGGTACTACATAAGCATCAGGTTTCATTTCCAAATTGGCAACCCCCTCGGGTACCCTTTCCCTGTGGGAGCTTTCCTGTCCTCTCAATAAATCCTGCTTTCTCACTTTCCAGCTTTCTGTGTCCCTCATTCTTCCTGGGCATGACAGAAGAACCCCAACCTGAAGATCTGCAGAAGATTTTTGGAACTGAAGAGCTGTGAACCCCAGAGGGTGTCTTGTCAGCTGATGGAGACAACTGAAACTGGAGATTTGCTCGAAGAAGGCAAGACTCTGAAGCTGAGACAGTTCTGGAGGCTGCAACACTCTCCGGACTTGGCTAGCCAGCCCACTGAATCAGCAACACTCTCAGGGAATGGCTTGCCAGCACATTCGAGTCAACAATTCTAGGGCTAGGCTTGCCATTCCTTGAGCTGACCCTTTCTGGTGCTTGACTGGCCAATTCATTGAGGTGACAATCTCTAAGTCCAAGCTGACCTGAAAAATCCATAACATCTCTGAGAAAGACAGTAACCAGAAAGTACATTTGGAAATCATAGAAGCATTAGATAGAATGAAAAAAAATCAAGAAATATAAGGATCAAAACTACATAAAATTGCAACAGAACTGAAGAAAATCAGGAATGTGTACTTAGTAATACAACAAATGATTAACTCCAGTCAATAAATGACAATCTGACAAACATAGGAAGCAGAATTGACCGAGCAGAAGAATCTCAGAGCTGGAAGGCCAAAGATGAAATTAATTCAATTTATTTAAAATAGAGAAAAAAACTTAAAAAAGAAAGAAGACATTCTCCAAGATAAGTTTTATTTTAGCAAGAATCCAAACCTACATCTGAACAGAATACCTGAAATAGAAAGATAAACAGAAAATACACTGGAACAATCATTCCATGAAGTTATTCAAGAACATTTTCCTTGTCTGGCCAGAGAGATGACGATAGAAGAAAGGAGATCCAGAGAACCCCTGAAAGACATCTTTTGAGAAGACCAACCCCTACACACATTGTAATTCACCTACACAAAATAGGTACAAAAATTCTAAAGGAAGCAAGGGGAAATGGTCTGAATACCTACTAGGGAAGACACATCAGAAATGCTGTGAACTTATTTGCAGAAACACCACAGAACAGAAGAAATTGGACGCCCAAATTTAATGTTCTCAAAACTAAAAAATTTCAAGCAAGAATTTTCTACCCAGCCAAGCTAAGTTTCATCAGAGACAGAGAATTGATATCCTTCCCAGAAATCTAATCTCTAACAAAATATGCTGCCTTAAGACCAGCTTTACAGGAGACACTTAAAAAGTTACTCTGCAAAGAACAAACAGAAACCTTATACTCCAAAAAATCACAGACAAACACAGAAACAGTAAAACACACAGCATGAGCACAATACTGAAAACACACACATATGAACACAAAAGCAAAATGAAAACAAAACTGCCTTATAGAAGCCATGTTACAGGGACAGCTCTCACATTTCATTGATCAGCCTGAATGTGAATGAACTAAATTCATCACTGAAAAGAGAGAAAACCTAGAAGAACAAACATTACCCAGTAATTTCCTGATTTCAGGAAAGTCTTCTTACTACAAAGGATGGCCACAGTCTCAGAGTTAGAGAATGGAAAACACATTTTCAGGCAAACAGATCACAAAGGATGCAGCAGTTGAGAAATTAATAACAGACTAAACAACATTTAATCTGTTAAATAAAATGTTTTTAAAAGATAAACAAGGACATAACGTGTAATACAACTTTCAATCAATAAGAAACATCCATCGCAAACAGGTAGGCACCCAACACCTTTGTACAGCAGCTACTAAATAAACTAAAAAAAATATATTGACTCTACCACTATCACATTTGGAGACTTCAATACCCCCTAGCAACCCTACGTTGATCATTAAGGAAAAATATACAAAGCGACTTGGAAGCTCAACTTCATGCTTGAACAAACTTCATAGAGGCTTACGGAACCCCCCAACAAAAAAGCAAAGGATATAGACTCTACTCATCATCTCAAGGAATGTACTCCCAGATTGACTGCACCCTTGGCCACAAATCAAGCATAAATAAATTTTCCAACTTTTATATACTGCTATGAACCTTCTCAGATCACAGCAGAACAAAAATAAATAGAACCAAAACCAAAATTTTTTCAAAATCCACAAAGTCATGGACACTAAACTTCATAATGTCAAACAACTCCTGGGTGACCATAGAAATCCAAACAGAAATTAAAAGATTCCTGGTAACAGATTAGAACATAGACACATCTTTGCAAACCTCTGGGTTGCCTTGAAAGAAGTATTAAGAGGGGAATTTAAACTCTACAAGCAAACATCAAGAAAATAGAAACAGAACAAGTTAACAACCTAAAAAATCACCAAAGTGAGCCATAAATAAAAGACTACTAAAACCCTAACTTTGGCAGAAGAATTCAAATCACCAAAGTAAAATCCCAGATATGGGACATGGAAGAAAAAAAGACCACAGAAAAAATAAAGGAAAATGAAAAGCTGGTTATTTGAAATGGCAGACAGGACTGATAAACTCCCAGCCAGAATGACCAAGAAAAATAGAAGAAAAAACAAACACAATCAAAAATGCAAAAGATAATGTTACAACAGACCCCAAAGATATTCAAATTTTTAGAGATTACAATGCACATGTGTATGAAAGCAAACACCAGCCGGGCTTGGTGGCTCAGCCTGTAATCCCGTGCCTTGGGATGCTGAGGTGAGTGTATTGCCTGAGCCTGTGTGTTCAAGACCCAGCTGGGCAACTGGGTGAGACCTCATCTCTACAATAAATCAAAAAATTAGCCAGGCGTGGTAGCGCGTGCCTGTAGTTCCAGCTACTTGGAAGCCTGAGGCAGAAGGATCGCCAGAGCCCCAGCAGGTCGAGGCTGCAGTGGCTGGGAGCAGACACTGCACTCCAATCTGGGAGACAGAGTGAGACTCCAACTCAACAACAACAAAAAAGAGAAAACAAACACCATGACCTAAATGAAATTGAGGACTTTCTGACATCACACTTGCTCTCAAGGTTGAAATTGAGTATCCAAATAGTCCAATAACAACCCAGGATATTGATTCTGTCATAAGAAAACTACCTACAAAGAAAAGTCCTGGATCAGATGGATTTCCATCATAATTCTTCAATACATACAAGAAGGAACTAATGCCAATCCTATTGAAAATGTACCCAGTAATCAAAAAAGATGGAATGCTCCCCAAATCATTTTTTGGTGCAAACATCATACAGATACTCAAACAGAGTGGAGATCCAGAGAAGAAAAAAATACTACAGTCCAATATCCCCAAAGAACATAGATGCAAAAATACACAGCACGATTCAGGCATATTGGATCCACCAACAAATTTCAAAAAACATCAAACATATCCAAGTAGGCTTCATCCACAAGACCATAAATGTAATTAAATGCAACAACAAATGTAAAACAAGAGACACATGATTATATCATTGAATGCAGTAAAATGTTTCAATGAAATCCAGCACGCCTTTTTGATTAATGCCCTTCTGGGCATAGAGGGAACATAAAACAGATAAACTCATAGGCAGCATATTGCTAAGTGGACAGAAAGTGGAAGCATTTCCCCTGAAAACCAAGACAAAACACAGCTCCTCACTCTCAATCTGTTCCACATTGTTTTAGAAATCATAGCTAGACCAATGAGGAAATCAGGATTATTAAAATAGGAAAAAGTCAGATTATCCCTCTTATCTGATGATATTATATTATACTCTGAAAATCCATGAGTGTCTTGTACACTAACCACAAACAAGCATAGATTCAAATTGAAAGCCCAATCCCATTCACAATAATCGAAAATAAAATGAAATACCTCATCTTACTATCTAACTGGGGAAATGAAAGATCTTAAAAAAAAAAAAACCTGTGAAACACTGCTCAAATAAATCAAATATGACTCAAACAAATAAAAAAAGTTTTATGTTGACACATTGGAATAATCAACTTTGTTAAGATGTCCTTCCTAGCAAAGACAGTCAGTCTACAGTTTCATCATTATACCCATTAATTACCAACATTGTTCTTCTCTAACTTGGAAACAAAAAATACAGAAATCCAAAAGAAAACATAAAGGACCATTAATAGACAAAGTAATCCTTAGCAAAAGAAACAAAGTGGAAGGCATTACAATTCTAATCTTTAAACTACATTCTAATACCTCAATAATCAAAACAATCTACTACCAGTAAAAAAACAGGCATATAGAACAATGGAACAGAATAGAGATTCTGGAAGCAACACCTCAATTTCCAACCATCTCCTCTTCCACAGATGTTCCAACACTAACCATTGGGGAGAGGACAACCTATTCAGTGAATGGTCCTGGGAAAATTGGCTGACTTCATGCAGAAGAATGAAACAGGACTCCTACCTGTCAGCATACATAAAAATTAATTCTAAATGGAACAAAGACCTCAACATAGAAGCTCAAACGTTAGAAATCTTTTAAAACACAAGAGACACCTTTACCTAAATTTAAATAGGCAATCAACTCCTGATCAAAAGTCTATGCCATAAGAGATAATAGTGGCAAGTGGGTCCTCATCAAACTAGAAAGCTTCTTCAAAGCAAAGTAAACCATCAAGTGTAAAGGGACACAGCCCACAGACATGGAAGAAATATTTGACAATTTCGTATCTGACTAGGTCAAAAATCCAGGATCTATAAGGAACACAAACATGCCTACAGGAAAAAAACAAAGAGCCCCATTAAAAAGTGGGCAAAATACATTAATAGACACTTCTAAAAAGATGGCATATCATCTGCCAACAGACACATGAAAAATGCTCATCCTCAACATAATCACAGAAATGCAAATAAATAACATTTTGAGATAACAAATTTTTCAGGTATGGATGACAATAATTAATAAAATATAAAACTCCAGATGCTGGTGAGGATGTTAAGAAAAGGGAACACTTATGTACTGTTTGTGCAAACTCATTCAACCTTTGTGAAGAAAAGTGTAGTGATCCGAAAATGAACTAGAAATTGACTTTCAATATGATCCATTAATACACCTTCTGGTCATATACCCGGGATAACTTAAATCACTTTACAGAAATGATACCTCCACATGCATGTTTATTGCATTACTAATTACAATAGGAGCCGGGCTCGGTGGCTCAGCCTGTAATCCCGCGCCTTTGGGAGGCTGAGGTGAGTGGATTGCCTGAGCCCGCGGGTTCGAGACCCGCCTGGGCAAGCGAGACCTCATCTCTACAATAAATCAAAAAATCAGCCCGGCGT
>CAUYQG010284806.1:0-10236 GCA_963574415.1 Tarsius wallacei | reverse complement strand
TCCTGATTGTGTCTTCACACTCTGCTTCTCTGGTGTCAGTGTCACAGTTTTCATGGGCTTGGTTCAAGAGTCAGCCAGTGAAGGCTTCCACAAACTGCACCTCTCTCCTGCCCTGCACCACCTCTCCTTGTCAATAAATATCAACTGCTATTAGTTTTCCTGTTGCTGAAGACAGTGCTCTTTCTTGTCTCAGTGACTCCACTTATCTCTCTTCTGTTGTTTCCCATTCTTTGTTTCCCCCACTGCCAAAGTCAGAAATGTGTCTTACCCCTGCAACATATGCAGTAGCCAGGAATTCTGGCCTTTCAAGTATATATGACGTAGAGTCCCTTAATATCGGGAGGAGATTTATTCAAACACCCAGTCACTTCCTTTAGAAAGATTACTGTGAATTTGGGGGCTTATGTCCCCTTGACCACTGATAGCACTGGTCTCTGTTCAATTCTCACTCTCCACTTAGTGCATGGGTAGCTGTTCCATTGTCTTCAGCAGGGAAGCAACTCAAGAGGGACCTAATCCCTACTTTTAAACTCATAACCCTTAATACCACACAGAAAAGGCTACAGAATTTTACTGCTAACTTTTAAGTAACAGCAAGGGAGTTTTACATTACATTGTGACTCAGCAGATAATTGAAATCTGATTATCAGGCTTCCTGAGTCTCCCACTCATTTCTGTTGGAGAGTGTTGTATTGTCCCATCTTTTTACAGAACCCTACCTCCTCTCCTTAGTTCATCCTTGCTTTCAAAGTCTCAATAAAAAGCAGTTACCTAGTTTTGTTTTCTCTTTCTGAATCCCAAGTTATTCCCAACAAGTTAGGGAGGCTCATTTGGTTCTCCAAGAAACACTTTGGCAACAACCAGGAAAAAAACAATTTTTTTCTTCTTGCTACACAAATATTTCATAGGAATTCCTTATCTGCTATAGCCAGAGCCCAACCAAGGTGACCAAGGAAAAAAGCAAAGTCATCATTCTGAATTCCAGACTGCCCCTTTTAAACAGATTTATTGATATATAATTTACACACCATATAATCCATCCATTTAAACTATACTAGTATATCCACAGAGTGAATCCATCACCACAACCCATTTAATTTAATTTAACTTAATTTAATTTAATTATAGATAAATGGGGTACAAATCAGGATTATCTATACAACTAGGCTGCATGCAAGTGAAGTCTGGGCTTCCACCTGGTCCCCACTTCTCCTAACACAACCAACTTTAGAACATTTTCATCAACTCAGAAAAAAAGTCCACACCCTTAGCTATTACCCTCAACCTCTTAGTCCTCCACCACCAAACATATGCAACCACCAATCTACTTACTGTCTCTATGGATTTTCCTACCCTGGATTTTTCGTATACATAAAATCATATATACACGTGGTCTTTTGTGTTTGGCTTCTTTTACTTAGCATAACGTTTTCAAGGTTCATTCATGTTGTAGCATGTATTGGTATTTTATTTCTTTTAATGCTCGAAGTTATTCCATTGTTTGGATATACCATATTTTGTTTATCCATTCTTCATTTCTGGACATTTGAGTTGTTTCCATTTTTTAGCTATTTTGCATACTGCTGCTATAAACATTTGTGTACCAGTTTTTGTGTGAACATATGTTTTCAGCTTTTTTGGGCAGATACCCAAGAGTGGAGTTGCTGAGTCGTATGAAAATTCTATGTCTAACCATTAGAGGAACTGCCAAACTGTTGTCCACAGCAGCTGAACTATTTTTACCTTCCCACCAACGATGTACAAGAAGGGTTCCAATTTAGACGTATTCTTGCCAACACTTGCTATTTCACGCATGTGTATGTGTGTGTGTGTGTGTGTGTGACTGCATGTTGTGTGTTTTAAATTCTAGCCATTTTGGTGAATGTGAGGTAGTATCTTCCTGTAGTTTTGATTTGCACTTCCCTAATGAGTTTTCATTTCTTATTTATTTCATTTGTTTTACTTGTAATTTTTTATTTTAAAGATGTGGGGTACAATTCAAGGTTAGGTATACAAATGTTCATTACGCAGAGACCCTTGTTGATGAGGTGTGCCCCTTCTCCTCCAGCAGATTCCCACTACTGCTTATCCTGCCTTCCTCCCCACTCCCAAAGGTTTCCCGCCACTGCCAATTTTTTCCTTATAGTATTATAATAATTGTTCAAGGTCCACTTATGAGTGAGAACATGTGATACTCGGTACTTTGTTTCTGTGAATGATCTCTCAGTAGTATGGACAATAAGTCCATCCAGGTTGCTATGAAGTTCATGATTTTGTTCTTCTTAATGACTGCATAATATTTCATTGGGTATATGTACCACATTTTCTTTATCCAGTCCACTTTCAATGGGCAGCATGGTTGGTTCCATGTTTTTGCTATTGTGAATAATGCTGCAATAATGCATGTGCAGGTATCTTTTTTAAAGAAATGCAAATTAAAATCACACTGAGATACCACCTAACTTTAGTCAGGATGGTCATCATCAATAACTCATAAAACAACAGATGCAGGAGAGGCTGTGGGGAAAAGGGAACATTTCTACACTCTTGGTGGGAGTGTAATCTAGTACAATCTCAATGGAAAAGTGTGGTGATTTCTAAAAGATCTAAAAATTGATCTTCCATATGACCCAGCAATCCCCCTTCTCGGAATATACCTGGAGGAACTCAAATCACTCTATGTTTGTTTGTTTTAATGGGCATTTGGAGGTTTTTAGTCCTTATGAGTTGGTATTCATAATTACTTATTAATAGCAACTTCATCGAGGAATTACACAGTACTTGATTTTATACCATGTCATGTTTGTTCAGGTATATTTAACATCAAACAAATAAAAGCTAATGGCTATAGCTAAATTAACATGCATGCACATGAACATAGTTAAAATGAACACCACTCTTCTGACCCAGAAACAGTACTCCCCATGGAATACCGCTCTCACAGCACACCTGACTGCTACAGCAACAGCATCCTGTGAAACAGTGTTCTAGTCCATTTTTCTGTTGCTCTCATGGAATACTACAGACTGGGTAATCTCTAAAGACTAGAGGTTTATTTAGCTCATGATTATGGAGGCTGAGAAGTCCAAGAGTGGGCAGCCATATGTGGTGATGGGATTCCTGCTGAGTTACCCAAGAAAACGTGGGAGGGCAAGAAAAGGTGAGAGGGCAAGTGAGAGTATGCAAAAGAGAGACATCAGGAGCCAGACTCGCTTCATTCACTCGTGTAATAATGAACCCACGCTTGTGATGAAAACAAAAATCCCGTATAACCCATTCACCTCTTACTAGTCTTCACCTCCCAATACTGTTGCACTAGGGATTAATTCCAACACATAAACGTTTGGGGGACACATTCAAACTATAGCAGGCAGGAACAGAGCATTCCTCAAATATCAGGTTGCCAAATGACCAGCCTCAGTCACGCCCATCAACATATCTGTTCTCACCAGTAGACTGAGGGAAAGAACTTTAGCTGTTCTATAGAACTCACAATCTGTATGGGGAATAATCTATGGGGTTAGGGACCATGTCTATATGCTTGCCATTGTGTAACTCATACATCGCAGTGTTCAGTAAACATCTGTCAAAAAGCACATGAGATAATGTTAAAGAAAGCTCTTGATACATGATAATGCATTAGATATTTTGTCTGACAATAATAGCTAACATTTATGTGACTAGGCCAGTAATTAGGCTAAATAATTCATACATATTATTAGAGTTGACACTCACAGCAGTCCTCTAAGCTGGGCATTATGTTATTATCCATATTTTGCAGATGAGGTGACACATTGTCCAAGATCACAGAGCTGAGAAATGGCAGAAAGGAAACTTGAACCCAGAAGTGTGCGACTTCTATGCCAATGCATTCAGCCCCCTTCCTTTTCTTAGCTCTTAACTTTTCAGGGGATTTTTCCAAGATAATTATGTATCATTATCTTGTCCTCATGTGGCTGTTCTTCATTCATTCACTTATTAATTCAAGTAAATTGGATGCCTTGTGTATAGAGACAGCAATATGCTAGGCACAATAGGAAAGCAAACACAGACATTCCTTCCCCAAGAAATTTACAGTCGGTGGAGGAAAAAAGGCACACAGAGATAAAGAATTAAATAATAACGTAGTGGTTAATAACTGTGGCATAATGATGGATGTCATAGATCCCATCGTAATCACCGTCTATAGTATAGACAGGTATCAAGATATCCAGGGAGGGGGTAGTCATGCAGACTGGATCATCTGGGAAAGTTTCTGGGAAGAATATGGACCCAAGCTGGCCCTTTCTCTTTAATCAAAGTGTGTATGTGTAGGTTGATTTCTAAGGGAGGTGTCAAAGGGATGCCATGCTGTGTTATACAGACATAAATCAGGAGTGGTACTGGTATAATCTTGGACAAGCACTTAACTTCTCCTCCTTCTTCATCTATACAGTGGAGACAACAGTCATGTTTTCTCTTGAGCTGTGATGGGGATTAAATGTGGTAACTAACACGCAAACTGGTGAGCTCTATGCCAGCTACAGAAACCACTTGATAAATGGTAATGATGTCAATTTGTGTTACTTTTCAACACTTAGAGACCGAAGAAAGAGTGATACATAGATAACATCTCTTAAAATTTGTACACATTTTTTGCACTTCCTGTTTGTATTATACAGTGAAATACTATTCAGTCATAAAAATAATAAAATCCTAGCCAAGTGCAGTGGCTCGCGCCTTTAGTCTCAGTACTTTGGGAGGCAGAGGCGAGAGGACTGCCCAAGCCTGGTGGTTCGAGACCAGCCTGAGCAACCTGGCGAGGCCTTGTCTTTACGATAAATCGAAAAGTGAACCAGACAAGGAGGCGTGTGCCTGTAGTTCCAGCTACATGGAAGGCTGAGGCAGGAGGATCTTCTGAGCCCAGCAGGTCAAGGCTGTGGTGGCCATGAGCATGCCACTGCACTCCAGCCAGGGTAACTCTCATTCAAAAAAATGAAATCTTGTCATGCACAGCCAGATGAATGAGGCTGGAGGACATCATGAGAAGTCAGTCAGGCACCAACTCATATGTAACAAAAATCAAGCTCATAGAGAGTAGAACTGTGGGTGTCAGAGACTAGTAAGGGTGGTGTGCAGAGGTTGGTGAATGGATACAAAGTTACAGCTGGGGGTCTGGAGCAAGCTTGGGTGTTCTGTAGCACTGCAGGGTGGACATGGGTAACTATAATTTGCTACATATTCTCAAAGAGCCAGGGAGGAGGTTGAATGTTCAGAACATAGAAACAATAATGTTGGAGGAGATGGGCATGCTGATTACCTTGTTTTGATCATGATGAATTGCACACAAGCATGGAAATATCACTTAATCCCATATACATAGACTTTTTCTTTTCTTTTTTTTTTGAGTTGGAGTCTCACTCTGTCTCCCAGGCTGGAGTGTAGGAGCATGCTCACGGTCACCCCAGCATCGACCTCCTGGGCTCCAGTGATCCTTCCGCCCCAGCCTTCCAAGGAGCCGGAACTACAGGCCCACACTACCATGCCCAGCTATTTCATTTATTTATTTTTTGTAGCGATGAGTTCTCGCCAAGTTGCCTGGGCTGGTCTTGAGCCCTTGGGCTCAGGCAATTCACTCACCTCAGCCTCCCAAAGTGCTGGGATGACAGGCTGAGCCACTGAGCCTGGCCTGACATTATTTTGCATCAACTAAAAATAAAATTTAAAAACTGCAGCAAATGCATTTAGTGACAAAAAATTGAATTTTTTTTTAAATTTTTAATTTTTAATTTTAAAGATGTGGGGTACAATTCAGGGTTAGATATATAAATGTTCATTACGCAGGTACCCTTGTTCATTACGCAGGTACCCTTGATGAGGTGTACCCCCCTTCCCCAGGCAGATTCCCACTACTCCAATCCCACCTCCCCGCCCCCCTGCAGTTTTCTGCTACTGCCACTCCTTTTCTTATAGTATTGTGATAGTTGTTTAAGGTCCGCTTATGAGTGAGAACATGTGATACTCGGTTCTATGTTTCTGTGACAGATCACTCAGCATTATAGACTCAAAGTCCATCCAGATTGCTGTGAAGTTCATGATTTTGTTCCTCTTTATGGCTGTGTAATATTCCATTGTGTAAATATATATATACATATATATATATATATATGTATACATATATATACTTTTTGGACAAAGAGATGTGTCTACAAACTTCCCGAAAAAGGCTGGTGGGTTTAGGCTCTGTGGGCTGTTTTCTCTCTGCCACAACTGCATAGCTGCACTTGTGATGTTAAAGCAGTCATAGACAATGTGTTAATGAGAGGGAAGCTGGGTTCCAATAAAACTTTATTTACAAAAACAGACAATGGGCTGGATTTGGCCCAAGTCAACTGTCACATACCTGTTCACTTCTTTACTACCTCCACTCTTGGGTTCAACATTTCACTATTGCTTATATTTACATTTTATTTGGCAGGAAAACAGAGGAAACGAGAGGTGTAAAAGTGCAAAAGATAAAAATTAACAAGTGTAGGTGGGGGTGTATGCCTAATAAAGTCAAGGAAATTATATACACTGGGGACACCAATGGAGGGGGCAGGGTTCAGAAACTATCTATGGGGCACAATGTTCACCATCTGGGGAACGGGCACCTGAGACCCCATCCCACCACTACACAATAGGTTCATGTAATGAATACACATGTGAGCCCTCTGAGTCTAAAATAAACATTAAAAACTTATAAATCATCAAATTGGGTTGGAAACAAATGTGACTATACAATTGCACCCTAATTCTAAGAATGAGTTAGAAAAATGGTGGGAGTGTAAGCTAGTACAGCCTCTGTGGAAAACAGTTTGACAATTCCTAAAAGGTCTAAAAATCAACCTTCCATATGACTCCGCAATCCCCCTACTGGGAATATACCCGGAGGAACTCAAATCACTCTATTAAAGAGATACCTGCACACGCATGTTTACTGCAGCATTATTCACAAGAGCAAAAACATGGACCCAAACTTGCTGCCAATCAAAAGAGGACTGGATAAAAAAAATGTGGTACATATACACGATAGAATATTACTCAGCCATAAAGAGCAAAATCATGAACTTCACAGCAACCTGGATGGACTTAGAATCTATAATACTGAGTGATCTATCACAGAAACAAAGAATTGAGTATCACATGTACTCACTCATAAGCAGACCTTGAACAATTATTGTAATACTATAAGAAAGCAATTGGCAGCAGTGGGAATCTGCTGGGGATGGAGGTAGGGGTGGGGGGAACACTCCATCAACAAGGCTACATGCATAATGAACATTTGTGTACCAAACCTTAAACTGTACCCCACATCTTTAAAATAAAAAACAAAAAACAAAACAAAAAAGAACTGAGTACCACATGTTCTCACTCACAAGCGGACCTTGAACAATTATCATAATATTATAAGAGAGAGATTGGCAGTAGTGGGAAACTGCCAGGGGAGTTGGGGTGGGATTGGCAGTTGAGGGAAACTGCTAGGGGAGGGAGGGTCACACCTCATCAACAAGGGTACCTGCATGAGCAACGTGTGTATACCTAACCCTGAATTGTACTCCACATATTTAAAATTAAAAATTAAAAGAAAAAGTTTTTTAAAAAAGAAAACAATGAAAGATCAGATTAACGACAGCAACCTCAGAGATAAAGAGTCTGTGATTCAGGAACATGAAATGCCTGTTTTGAAAGCTTTAAAATGTTCCAGCTGGATAAAAACCTTAGTGTGGTGAGACAAAAGATATATTTTTAACATATTGGTTTTCCTTGAAGTAGCCATAATATTATCCAAGAAATCACACTGGTATTTTTTACTGGGACAAGAAGCTTATTAATATTCGTATGAAAAATCAAACTCAGATGAGAACATTTTGACATCAATTGTATTTGCTGATATCTGAGATATACTTTGACATCTATGGCAGAAGGTAACCATCTCCCAGGTCTATTGTGGTGGACATGCTGCATTGTGAAATACTTGTGTTCATGAACTACTTGACATTTACCCAGGATAATGAGCAGATGGAACAGAACGTCTCAATCTAACAATATCAATGAGATGAACATGATGACAAAGTCATTCGACAGTCCCCTCCCCAACTCCCCCCCCAAATCCCAAACAAACTTTAAAGCTCTCCTAAAAAAAACCTCATCAACAAGGGTATCTGCATAATGAAAATTTATATACTGAAGCCTGAATTGTACCCCACATCTTTAAAATAAAAAATTAAAGAAAAAACCTGGCACAAATCAACTTGAAACATGACCCAAAAAGTACACTCTATAAAGAGCTCTTGCAATTCAGGAAAACAATCCATAGCTCGATTTATTAAAAGGATTTGAAAGGTTAAAAAAGTGGACATGACCTTTAAGTATACTTAAGACCAATGGGATTACTGATAGTAATGTAAGGTTCAGAACAGTGGACCTGGTGTGACTATTAAGCTGATATATGCTTGATCATACGTTTATGATATCCTACCTAAACACGTTGAATTAAACACTTGCCTTGTTGCATAAAACTACACACTAGACAAGTCTGAGGAACAAGAAGAAAAAATGATGGTTATAAAAAAGTAAAAATCTCAGGGTTGGTAAGGAAGTCATTATGGCCTGGGGGATGTGATTTTTTTTTTTTTTTTTTTTTTAGGATGAGACAATTCAGCCTGTTCATGTGTTCAGAGCTAAGAGTAAACACAGATAGAAGCAGCAAAGGGAACAGACAAGAAGCCCTTAGTCCTTTCTAAGTCCTTCCTTAGGTGACTCATAGCATCTCATTTAAGCATCACACAAGTGTATAATATATAAAGAGTATAAGACACAAAGATATCACTGTCCTCACTTCACCTGCTCGATAGATGTATAAACTAGTGCCATCTCTTTGGTGAGCAATTTGCCACTAATCATCTATTTTAAATGCAAATATTACTAGCCACAGCTTTGTTGAAAACAGCACAGCTGAAAGCCTTTGAGAGGAGCCAATCAGTGACAGGTGGGTTAATTTGAGCAATGATGGATTCTGCATTTTAAGACAGGCTCAGGACTCAGCACAGGTGCCTCCGTCTGTAAGAGGCTCAGCCCCACACACATGTAGAGGGTATCTTTGGGTGATGGAGAGGAGGACCCGAGGGGGGCCATGGAATGGACACAGCTCACTCCACACTGTCTCATGTTGTTTGGTTTTTCGGATTAATACTAAGCACTCTTCCGCTCATTGAAAACATGGGTAGAAGGTAATACACATAAACACATCTCACCAAAACAACTGAGATGGTTTTACCAATATACATTTAGGAGAGACCAAAAGTAGTTACAGGTGAGCGTCATCATATCACTTGAGTCAGGATCTCACTCCATCTCCCAAGCTGGAGGGTAGTGGCACAATCACAGATCACCGCAGCCTCGACCTCTTGGGATCAGGTGATCCTTCAGCCTCAGCCTCCTGAGTAGCTGGGATTACAATTGTGTGCCACCTATGCCTGCCAGTTTTTGTTTGTTTTTGTAGAGGTGAGGTCTCGCTATGTTGCCCAGGCTGGTCTTGAACTCCTGGGCTCAAACGTTCTGTTCAATCTTCTAAATCCCTTCCCTCTCCTGCCACACCTTTCTTGGCAGGTGGCCTGAATGATTCACCGGAAGCAGGTAAGATGATGGGGCTTGAAACCCTAGATGTACCTGGGAATACCAATCTGCCGTTTTCTTACCCAGGCAAGTCATTAACATTACCTGTGGCTCTGTTTCCTCTTGGAAACTCGGCCCTTGGAAAACAGGACAACCACCACCAGACTCACATGGCATTTCAGTAAGTCCCAGTCAACATAACAACACAATTAACACAGTAATGCTCCCCATTTTGCTGAGAGAGTCCACCTCCAAATAGATTTATTTGGGGTATTTAGGTCAGAGACTTTCCAGACTTTAGGTCTCAACTACAGCAAGCCCCAGACCTACTGGCCCCTCTACAATGCAACCATGTAACCCCAAACACTTTGTACTCTCTAAAGCTACTGAAACAAAAGGAAAAATGAAATAAAATAGAGTAGGGGCAATGCAGCACAAAATGTCAAGAGCGGCTAAGGTCTGGTCCTCTTTTGGTGGGAGTCTGGGGAGCATTACTGTGTTAATTGTGTTGTTATGTTGACTGGGACTTACTGAAATGCCATGTGAGTCTGGTGGTGGTTGTCCTGTTTTCCAAGGGCCGAGTTTCCAAGAGGAAACAGA
>CAUYQG010284804.1:0-21488 GCA_963574415.1 Tarsius wallacei | reverse complement strand
TTGAATGATTAAGGCTTTCCACAAAGGCTGGCCCAGTGTAGACATACAATAAAAATTAGTTGTTGTTGTTGTTGTTTCTTAGCTTTTGTGTGTCTGTTTTCTTTTTTATACTCTGAAGAAAAATGTGAATTGTTTTCATAGACCTTGGTGCTTTTTAGGGTTTTAGTTTAGATGTGTATGTAATTTTATGCGGAAAAGATAAAAATCTCTTCATTTTGATTTGTGAAGGTCACCTGTGAAACACAGTCAAAAGAACTCATAGCACTGTCCTGTGATGATCTTGAAAATTTGCTGCTTCACTGGAGAAATGTTACACCATCTAACAAGTATACCCAAGTGCACCCCCAGACATTAAACCAGAGAAATATATCAAATAAAGCAGTTTTTTAAAGTCTGCCAGGTACTTATTTATCTTTTTTATTTGGTAGCATGCACATTTAGTATTTGCCTGTTCTCAAGTCATTTGTGCTGAACAGCTGTGTCTTTTAAGTATCATGTCACACTGTAGAAGAAAGAAAAAAGGACACACTTTGATATGATATCTTGGCAGTGACGAGGAAAGATAAAATTTGTCAAATAAGATTTTTATTTAAAAAGCACATTTAGGCCTTTTATCCATCATATTAAATCTTTCCATGCTGTTCTTGTATTCTATTTATTAATCTATTCAAGAACATAATAATGAAAATCACTGAACAATATAAACTCTTTATTGGACCGAATTTATCAGCTTATGATCAAGGGCTGGGAAATGAAAATGGATACCAAACTAACATCAGATACATAGAACAGAAGTAGATACTTTAGTAGAATTCTGATCCAAATGGACAAAAGGGCTAAGCGCCTTTAGGAAAGCCACACACCTGGAGGCGTAGCTCTGCTCGTGCCAGGAGGCAGCATAAGCCAGAGGCCAGGAAGAGTTGGAGTCTACGAAATCCAGTGACAGGTGCTAGGTCAATTTTGTCTGAGTGGGCAATCAGTGTTTGGGATGTCCTGCCAAAGGTAATTTGCCGAGTTCCAGCAGGTGACTTAGGGTCTGGCTGGCCAAAGGCAGTCTACCGAGTCCAAATGAAAGGCGTATAGGTGAGCTGCTATTCATTTTATGACTTCAGGACTTCCAAACAAGGCCGGTTATAAAAACTGAGATTAAAATATGGAGGCTGACTCAGGCATGCAGAGATCCAGTGTCTTGAAAATGGGCCCATATTTAAAGCCAAGTCAAAATTTGAAACCAGATTGCAAAGTTAAACTAGATGGCAGCAATACTGATTTTAAGATGAAATCGTCTGAACTATTAGAGAATTCCTTAAATTCTTTCTTGTCAGGACAGTATCCTGCAGCAGAGAAGCCCGCAAAGCGTTCCAATAGTTGCAGCTGATATTTGTAGAACTGGGTGGAGAGGGGATGAGCCTTTAAGAGAGTTGAGTCTAAATTATTACTTTAAGCATTGCTACGCAGTGTGCTATCTGTAGAACAGCAACATGAGCATTTTCTGGAAGCTTGTTCGAAATGCGGAATCTTAGACCGCACCTCAGTCCTACTTAAACAGATTCCGCATTTTTTTTTTTTTTCTTTGAGTTGGAGTCTCACTCCGTTGCCCAGACTGGAGTGCAGTGGCTGCTCCCGGCCACCGCAGCCTCGACCTGCTGGGCTCCGGCGATCCTTCAGCCTCAGCCTTCCAATGAGCTGGAACTACAGGCGCGCGCTACCATGCCCGGCTGATTTTTGATTTATTGTAGAGATGAGGTCTTGCTTGCCCAGGCGGGTCTCGAACCCGCGGGCTCAAGCAATCCACTCACCTCAGCCTCCCAAGGCGCGGGATGACAGGCTGAGCCACCGAGCCTGGCTAGCAATGTGTCTTAAACTTTAATGTGCACTGGATTCACCAGAGGAACTTATTAAAATGCGGAATCTAGCTGGGCTCGGTGGCTCAGCCTGTCATCTCGCGCCTTTGGGAGGTGAGTGGATTGTCTGAGCCCGCGGGTTCGAGACCCGCCTGGGCAACTTGGCGAGACCTCATTTCCACAATCAAAAATTAGCCAGATGTGGTAGCGCGTACCGGTAGTTCCAGCTGCTTGGAAGGCTGAGGCGGAAGGATCCCTGGAGGCCAGCAGATCGAGGCTGCGGTGGCCGGGAGCGGCCGCTGCACTCCAGTCTGGGCGACAGAGTGAGACTCCGTCTGAAAAAAAAAAAAAAGACACATTGCTATGAAGAGTAAGCTGTTGTAAGTGGTAGCAGCTCTTAACACGATGGGTACTTAAATCCTATGTGCTGTGAGATTTTTTTTCTCCAGGGAGGTCAGAGACAATTGGCATATGGAGATTACCATAAAAAGAGCCAGAGCTTAGACATCATTAATTCAAGAATATAAGTGGAAGTGATATAAGAAAACTTTATTTCGTAAAATTCACAGACAGAAGGGAAATTAAGCTTCCCTCTGGACCTAGTGTTTCATACTAGCTATCACCCTTTTTATCCATCAGGTTGTACAGTTTGCATCAGCAAGAAAAATACTTTCCAGAGAAAGAGATCTAGTTCTTTTCAAAGAGCTATTTCTGAAGGCAAAAATATGTCCAATGTCATTACATATATGTCTATTTCTACATATGTACATGTTTAGGAATCTTTGGTTGAGTGTTTTGCATCTGCCGGGTACATATAAATCACAAGTTTGCTTTATGTTTTCTTCATGGCAACATTCCTTCACCATGACTCATTCCTTATCATGTGGGAAAGCAAATCTTGAGAATATTGTTCATTTATCCTTAAATACTTCCAGTTCAGGATTAAGAACACAGGTCAAAGTGTGACAAAAAGTTTATGGCCAATGCTTGACTCTTTTTTATTCATGTTAAAACCCATTTCATGTACAATACTTCTGGATGCTCCCAATAAATAGCGAATTTATCCAATCATTTTTGCTGTTCCAACTAGGCGTATCCCATTATTCCTAGGCTAGTGCCTAGTCTCAAAATAAAAGTTTAAAAGATCCACTTAGACAATAAAGACCAAGTCAATGATATTTTATAATATATTGGGTTAGATTAAAACCTTTGAAAAGAAATTTAAATATATGGGTTAAGCTTAAATAAATGGTAAATATTAGAAGCAATTATGTACAAAAAGTTACCATTAGTAAATACAGCTAGATTGCAACTTGAGGGTTCAATTGCTTATTTGCTTTGAACTTGTGAGACATTCACTTTGGGCTTACCAACCACCAGCTGAACAACTTTCAACAAGGAGCAATCTGGGATATTTGTCATGCAGTGAAAAGTAGTGCTATCAAACTGAGAAATGCTCAATTTTACAAGAAAAAGAAAAATGTCAAGGCATTCTTTCAAATCACAACTTTCATCAAAAATAATTAAAATTTCATAAAACAGAGGAACTAAATGATTACTAGATTTAAAATATCTAGCAGATACCTAGCCATAAAAATGATCTCTGGAAATATGTGTGCTTACCATTCCTTTACCAACCCACACACACACGAAAATGATTGCAAGTACTTTTTTACATAATAAGTGTCTCAATATATGTAAATTATTATGTAAAAAATAGCTCAGCTGGGCATGATGGTTCACACCTATAATTCCAGCATTTTGGAAGGTGGATGCAAGAGGATTGCCTAAGCCCAGTCTGGACAACTTGGTGAGACCTTGTCTCTACAATAAATTTAAAAAATTAATCAAGCATAGTAGCATGCCTGTTGTTCCAGCGATTTGGAAGACTGAGGCAGAAGGACTGCCTGAGCCCAGAAGGTTGAGGCTGTGGTAGCTGTGAGCATGCCACTGCACTCCAGCCTTTTTGAATTTGGATAAGTTAGTTTAATTTTAATAAATTAATCAAGGATAGCTGAGGTTCTTTATCAGAAAAGATTATCATTCAGGCAATGAGGCCTTATAGAAAATATCTACTCCAAAATGTACTTGAGATGCATGTAAATTTAAATAGTTTACATTAGATTGTGTTACTAATAAAAAAAATACCATCTAAAATAGTTACATCTCACCTGTCATCTAAATGTCAGGGTCTTGGAACATAATAAAATAAAATAAAAATAATAGTTATTGAACAACGGTGCCAAGCGTCTTTTCTTTTCTTTTCTTTTTTTTTTTTTTTTTTGAGTTGGAGTCTCACTCCGTCGCCCAGACTGGAGTGCAGTGGCCTCTCCCGGCCACCGCAGCCTCGACCTGCTGGGCTCCGGCGATCCTTCCGCCTCAGCCTTCCAAGTAGCTGGAATTACAAGTGCGCGCTACCACGCCCGGCTGATTTTTGATTTATTGTAGAGGTGAGGTCTCACCAATTTGCCCTGGCGGGTCTCGAACCCGCGGGCTCAGGCAGTCCACTCACCTCGGCCTGCCAAGTGTCTTTTCATATTTCATCTTTTAATCGTTACTATAAGTTTAATAATGAAATGTTGGTAATTGTTACAAACACATGGGATATAGGTAGTAGAACACAGCCAGAAGTGTCAATGAGAACTTTATGTCAAAACAGAAGACACACAGAGATAAGATATTTCTAACACTGAATAATTAAATCATAATTGCCTTCATGAACCAGATTTCTCCCTTCTATCTGCTCTGTGATCTTCTATGTGCTGGCTTGTTCCCTTCCCGGGGGGTTCATTTATGACCTCAAGATGGCTGCTACAATTACAGGAAGCATCTCTCCTCTCAGTTGAATACAGAGCTACAAAAAAAGACAATATCTCCTAATAGATATTCTATTAAGAAATGAAATGTTTTCTACAAGTCTCCTGCCGATATCCTCTTAAAGCTCATTGGTCAGAATTTTGTCACATGACCATTCTTTAACCAATCTCTAGCAAAGAGACTGGTCATAATTTGCCTAGACTGAAAAAGTTTAATTCTGTGTGGAAGAATAGCTCCTTTCCTTCATACAGGGCAAAGCGCTAAAATATTGAGATTCCGTTAACAAGGATGGAGAATGGATGTTGAGTGGAGAATAAGTTATGTCTGCCACGTTAGTCCTAGAACCATTTTATGTATAAGGAAACTAAGACTCATGTGTTACTTAAATACGGCTAATGTATAGTAGGTTTTGAATTGTCATACCTACATTTGTCTCTAAAATCTACTTCTATATAGGAATAACTGCTTGCTTCTTAGATATTAAATGAAGAAGCCCATCAAATTTTTTATTCTTTTCCTTAACTGTGAAGCGGCATGCGAAAGAATATCAATACACATAAGGTGATTTGTCTTGTAAAAATAATATTTCAACCTATTTAACAAAAATAGCATCACTGGTATTTCCTTCGGATGATACCCTTGAAAATGATCAGTACTCCAGAATTCATTGAAGTGATTCCTAGGCAGGAGTGGGAGGAAACTGAGGAGGCAAAGGTCAAGGTGGTCTTCTTACTTGCTATAAATACCCTAGACCCCTTAGATAATGACATCTTCACATATACCATGTAATATTTCTTGAGACTAGTCTCACATAAAAAGAAATACCAGGGACTCATCTGGAGATTAAAAGGTGTGAAGAAAAAGCCAGTGAAAAACTGAGAAAAGGAGAGTAGGCATTCAAATTTTTATTTATGTTATAATCAGAAATATTTGAAACTTGGTGTAAAAGCCAGTCAGGGAACTAACACACGGGAGTAGCATAATGCAGTACAAGAGATACTGACCTGAGATCAAAGACACCCACTTCCCACTCAACAACTCTTTGATGTTGTTCATTGTTTGTTCCCTCACAAGTCTTTGCCATGATAAGTCATTCTCCACAAGTATTTTCTTGAATAATGGATCAAATCCTAAATTTGGGAGGAAGACATAAAAGGTACACCTGCACATCCTGCTTACTTTGAGTATTCAAGGTCTGTTATTTATTTTGACAGACTTCTAGAAACTGTGCTTTCTGTTGTGGTGTTAAATGAAAGACACTATAATGCATGGTAAAGAAGGTAGTAAAATTTAAGGCAAGCTCACGTGCTTTCTCTTGTTCAGCCAAAAGTATTGAATTTAACCATCCAAATAAATAACAATTTTTTAAAATTCTTTAAACTTTAAGAAACATTTAAAAGTATGAATAGAATTTCTAACGTGAATGTCATGACATTAATCATAATGTGAAATAAACAATTCACTTTCTCTGCAACCCTTAATACAAATTTTCCTGGATAAAATGGCTGTACAATCCTGTTTTCATGTGTCCTTCTAGTAATTTGAAAAAGCATATCTCAAAATGTCCCCCTTTATTTCTAAAGCGGTTCACCAAAGCTCAATAAAATATTTCCACTGATCTTACGGGAGAGTGTTCAACTTATAGAAATCCCTGATTCAAACAACAAAACAAAAAAGTAATCATATTGAGCTTTCTCACAAATAATCAGCAACTATAGCATTTGCTGTGGTTCTTTCTGCTTTTCTGTAACTCGACAATGCTTTAAATTCAAAAGGTTTCTGCTAGGATTGGATTATGATTATTATGCAGGAGCATATCCCAGTATAAACAGCTTGCTTGGCATTTACATATTGTTCCCACATGCTTCCATATCTGACTTCTCAGTAAGTCAGACGCACGTATTTTATTGTTATGAAAAGAACACTGTTTTTTATTTACTATAGAATCTTGAGTCTTTACAAACAGAATAATCCAGTCCCACAGAGTTTACACAGCCAAAAGGTGAGTTGATAATAATCCTATCAACGTATGAAGCATACAAATGTATCCACCTAAAATCTGTACTATCAACGCAAGATCATTAAAGGGTTGCTACAATGAATTCAGAAATTCCAGCCTAACTAACCGCTTTTATAACATGAGGGTCAACTTAGCTGAACCAAAAGTAAGGACATAAGCAGCTTTTGTTTAACCTAGACAGAGACAGACAACCTCTCTCCTTAGTTGGTGCAAACAGGACAAATCTGCCCTATGTGCGTAAGTCATTTAAATGGACCCTACTTTCTAATACTAGATACAAGTCCACTATTTCATCCACGGAATATAACACCCTGGTTTCTAAAAAGCAGTCTATACATCCTCCAAAAATGAAAGTAACTAATAGTCGAGTTTCTTACGGTTTCACGTCATTCAGCTGTCCTCAGAGTGAGTCCTAAACAGCCACCTGAAAAACATCGCCCCACACACCTAAACAGTGTGTGAGGGTCACCTCGAATTTTTCTTGTCTTCATTCTGATTATCCATTTCTCTAAAACTAGGCCTTCTGGCCTTCCTAAGCCTAAGACATTTATCAGATTAATATTCCAAAAATGATCAAGGGGCAACAATTCAAACCCAATTAAAACAGGCCACTCACAGAACACCTTTCAAAAAGTGTTATTTTTATTTTGAAATATTTACAACAATTCTAAGTCCTAAATTTTTTTTCCTTTTCTGTAGGGATAAAAATGGCTCCTTGTCTAAAGGTCTTCAAAAGCTATCTGGTCTTGTAAATCTGCCATAGAAGACACAGCCTCGGTGGGGAGGGGGCAGGGAAGTGACAAGGGCAAATGGCATGCAGGGTTTATCAGAAGAATATGTGTCATACACGAAACATCGGGCTTCCATGTAGATGGTTCACTGTTTTAGGTGCAGATATTTCTTCATAAAGAATCAGATGTTCCATCCCTGTAGCATGGTAAAGCCCGTGCCATAAAGTCATTGCAAAAGACAGCAAACAACTTTGTTATTGTAATGTCTTTTTTTTTTTAACAATAGGTATAGCAGGTGGCATGTGGCTATAGCTGGGTCTATCTCCATCTCCAGGGTGCCAAGATGTCCCTCAAAGTTTCTGTGGGAGGAATTTGTTGGTGGGATTTGGATTGTAAAGGCACGCGAGCATCTGCTACCTCCCTGGTCTCATTACCATTCACACAATTAACTCCTGCGGCTCTTGGCTCAGCCGTCAGAACCAAGGACTCAATTTTACCGCCTCTTTGACAATGCTCATTATCATTCATCTGAACTTAAGAGTTCCCAGGCTTTCAACTCAGTGGAAAGTTTTCTTTGGGAAAAGGGATCACACACCGGAAAGCTCTAGGAATGAAGAGAGAAGGAGGAAAAAAAAAAGTTAAAGATCTAAAATCAGCACCTGAAAGCAACTGAGGTTCTGGAATGCGGAATTTTATTTTGTTTATAATGACACACCGCATCTTTAAAAACTGTATCATATTTCAAAGGCCTATGTTTGGCTTCCTAACATTTGCAGTTAAGGACCTATGCTCAGTGAACAACAGTAGTTATTTCTACAGTTCTCATTGATTCCGGGGTCAAATTTGCATCTCATGGAAGCTCTGGCCAGGACTAAAACCATCTCCAAAGAGAGTTTTGAGTAATTTTCAGTAGAGATCAAGCAGGAAATTCTGCTGTACAAGGAGGAAAACATTGATAAAAGATCACAAATTCAGGCAGTCATATTTTTAAAGCCTAGGCAGTCTGATTGATTCATTACTGATGAATGGCATAAATAGGAGAAATGCTACCCGAAAATTAAAGCTGTACTGTCTCTTTAACCACTTTGTCTCATGATAAATATTCATAAACTGCAGTTATTAACAAGTTTATATTGGACAGGAGTAAGGTGATAATATATGACTTTTATTCCAGCTTAAGTAGCAGAAGTCTGTCATTTATTGACATGTAGACTACTACAAAGAGGTTAAAAGAAAACCTTGTTAAATAAGTGTCATAAAAACTGCACTTTTTTAAAAGATAGAACTTAATCTTGAAAAACAAGCATTTAAAACAATCTGCTCAAATGGAATAAAACTTCTTTTGCAACAACAAAAGAATGATTAGGCTGTTAAAAAAAAAAAAAAGCCTTGGAAGCTGTGCTTTATGGTGAAAGTGATGAAGTTTAATTTGTACTTTTATGAAAAACTTAGGTTGTGCAAGAGAGAGCTGACAGAACTGTCTCTTTGCTATAAGTAAACTTTTACTTCGATGGCTACAATTTGTGACACCATTATTGAAAAGGTTCTATTTATTAATATTTAGTTGCACATTTACTTACAATGGGAAACAATCTTATTGATCCTGATTATCTTGGTTTTCCTTTGAATTCCATAAGACAAACTTACCATTTCTTTTGTGTGTGTGTGTGTGTGTGTGTGTGTGTGTGTGTGTGTGTGTATGTACACCAACATGCGGATGGAGAAAAAAAATTCTTCATTTTAGTTATTGTTTATAGTCTGTTAGAACTCATGTGTGGAAGATAGGTAACGTATGGTTGAATCCACAGAAATTGCATTGCCCCCTGGCTTCTTAAAATGAAAGCGGGTATCTGAGTTCCTTATATCTTTGTCTTGATATAAATGGTAATACGCCATTAAAAAACTTTGTGCATCAAGACTTTTTGACAAGTTAGAATAAAGCACTCAACGTTATTTCTGTAATGCTAGGGCTCTAGTATAAACATCTCGGGCTACTTAAAATATTCATAAAGACTCACATAGCAAGGCTGTAAAACCCACATTCTGACTTTACTTTGCAAAAGTGTGGCTCCAGATTTTACTAAATGTAGCATTTACAGGAATAAAATTTATGTTGTGATTTGTTCCTCGAATTCTGTTACTCATATGAAATACTGTCTGGTTCACAGCCTTTATATTTCTTTTCTATCCCATCGCAAACCACTTGAACTCTGTCCCTTCCATCCCCAGCATTCTGAGCTCTGTTCCAATATCTGGAACCAATGCTGTCCTGAGTAAAGAAGGATATGGAATATTGGTGATCAGCCATCATCGATGCCCACACTGAGTCTGACACTAGGCCTGTCTCCTAGCTCTAATTACACGTTTTCTTTACATTTGATTTGTCATGCCTGCCTACTGTCCCATATTAATCATTGACCTTCAGACACTCTTTGGTTTTACTTGTTTTATCTTTCCACCATCCCAATTCCAGGTTACTCAATCCTGCTCCACATTTTATGGCTGTTGCCTTTATATCCTAGGGAATTTCTGTGATGTTGATTCCACTTTTGGAATCTCCTGGGAATCCTCACTGTTTGCACTACTTACCTTGAGAGTACCAACGGTCTCGTGTTACGCTGTCAAAGGCTCCTTGAGTGATGGTTTTTGCTCTGCTGCCAGACCTTCTGATGTTCTGCTCACTACATTGGATCTTCTTTCAGTGCTTCTGGAAGAGTCTCCTAGCCTTCGCCCTACTCTTGTAACAGGTCTTGTTTATAGGCTCTCTTCCTTTATGGCTTTGCATAATCATGTGGTTAACCAACCTTAGCTTGTCCTGCTATCCTATGTCTGTAACATAAGTGAACTTCTAGCAATATTTCTGTTTGTTAATGCATCACAGAGAATGCAAACTTCTTAGAAACTAAAACACATGCCAACTACTTAAATTCCATTTGGACATTGCAGAAGTGTATAGTATGGAATGTTAAAAATAATAGAACATAAGCATATGTGTTATTTATAAAAGTGGCTCTTCCCAGGCAACAGATTGTGCTTTGAATCATGGTAGTGATGTTGTCTCAGACATTATTTTTATTGTACCTAAAACAAAACAAGCCTATATTGATGAGCCAGTGTATTTCAACCAAGTCAACTTCAATCTGGTTTAGTCATTATTGTGCTGAAGGAAATAAGAATTGGACATAACCATTATAGCAAATATATTTGCTATATTTTCTTTAAGGATTCTACTACATGAGTATTTCTACATATAGATATGTGTGGGTATATATCCTTTCACTAATTGTTTATATATATCATATATCAACTGAACTTTTCAGGGAAATGTAATGCCATACAGTCACATGCAAAAATATAATTAAAATAATAAAGTGCACTGTCTCTCCAGAGTTATAAGTATGACAGCATCCAAATGTTTACTAAAATATTTTCTCAAAAGCATATGCTCCCAGGCACATGAATTAAATCCCTGAACAAATACAATGCATAATGAAAACAGCTGGTATCACCTCTCACAAATTAAAGAATAGACAAATTTTAATATTTTTATGATGAGAATTAGAAGTACCCCGAATTCTCAAACTCTAACATGCGTACAAACATAAGCAAATATTTACCTTATTGCTCATGTGTTAAAAAGCTCGGTTTCCTTACAAAACGGAAAATCTTACCATTTACTTAGTAAAGGAAAAATGTGTATGTCACTAGCAAAATTGATGTGCTCAGTTTAGTCTTTAGCTGGAATATCTGCATTATACTCATGTTACTAATCAATGGTAAAATGTCAGAGTCACATTTTGCCTTGAGTGCCCTTTGAAAACCATAATGTTATTAAGATATTGTTTGACTGTTTTGCCCTTACAAGAGTCTCCTTAAATCAAGGAATAAGGCTGTTAAGCAAATGTAAAATAAGTCAACCATGCATTGTATGGCATATGGGCAATTTTCACTAAAGATGCTTGTATGTGAAAAAAGTAAAAACTCTATAAAATGAAATATCAGCCTCTAGATGGATTTGGAAGATAACTATTATGAATGCTACACTAGTCAAATTTTGGGGGTAAGTTGAATATCATTTCTAGTGATTTTTATTCTGTAACTTGCACGAGTAGTTTAAATGTTAACACCTAACTCTTTTTTAAAAAAATCACAATACAGCATCAATATTGCTATATTGTATTCTTCAAAATATTAATTTTCCTTAGCTATTTTGTAATTATAAGTGACAGTTTGCTTGGTGGGTTCTGTGATACACGATTATTTTATAGAATTGATGGCACTGATTCGCAAAACTTTTTCTGCTCGGTGACATGATGACCTCTCGAATGAACGGTGGCTTACTTTTGCTAAGGAGAGATTTGAACTGCGGATGTATGGTCCTTAGAGAAATGCATTGTTTTCACAGTGATTTTCCCCTTTGGTTTCACCTTGGAATCACCTGAGGAGCTTTACAAAACACTTTTGCCTGTGTTCCACCCCCAGAGTCTGCCTTCATTGATCTATTTTGCTTCCTGGGCATTTTGAGAAGTTTCTGAGGTAATTATAACCTGCAGTCAAGACTGAGAATTATTCATTAGAATCTTTCTAAAAACAAGCAATTTGACTATGAAAATAGGATGTCTGTATTATGCGTAGAACGTTGAAACAAATATACTGTTTTTTAAAATTTGGAACAAAGTTGTTGTATTCAGACTCTTTCTAGATAATTGTATAGCAGCAGAAGAGGTATATTAAAAAATATTAATAGGGGTTGGTAGCCAGACATGGTGGCTCATGCCTATAATCCCAACACTTTGGGAGGCAGAGGCAGAAGGATCGCCTGAACCCTGAGTTTCAAAACCAACCTGGGCAACTCGGTGAGACCTCATCTCCACATTAAATAAAAAAAATTTGCCAGGCGTGGTGGCACAGGTCTGTGGTTCCAGTTACTCGGAAGGATGATTCGGAAGGATAGACTGAATCTAGCAGGTTGAAGCTGTGGTAGCCGTGAGAATGCCGCTGCACTCCAGACCGGGTGACAGGGTAAGACTCCGACTCAAAGAAAAAAAAAAGAAGGATGGCAATGAGAAAAATGGAAGAGAAAGAAATGTGAACATCTTCAGGAAGGTAGGGAAACTGAGCTTGTGTGTCATGAAGGAGACAGGGACAGGGTGCAAAAACATTCCTGTTAGTTTTTCTCTATCTCTGTGTGATTCACATAAGAGTAGACATTATATGTAAATGATAGCATATTAGGAGGAGAAATGCAACAAAATATCAACAGTAAATAACGGCTAATGGCTAGCTGGTTTCAAAAAATTTTAATTGGAAACAAATACTACCTCTGGTGATTCTCTAGAAATGATGAGTTGCTTCTTGACCAAGGAGAAGTCTGCACTCTTGTATGAGTATATGATCATCCATGTTTCCATTCAACTATTTTAACAGCATAAAAATTGCACACTTGATTTCTACTTAAAAGTCACCTTCACCCAACCTGAAAAATGAACTGTCAATTCAGAGACGATTGTGACAAGAAATGATGATGGATAGGTTACAATACAAATGTTGCACTTTAAATAATTTAAAATACTGGAAAGGGGATGCATAAGGACTCTCTGAGACAAATTGTGAAGTGATATGGGCCTATCAGATGTGTGTTTACGCTCGATGATTCTCTGAAGGAAGTGGATCGGGCCATTCTGAAAGGATGAGATATCTAGGTTGGACTAGATGAACAGAGGTGGCAGAGGGTAGAGTTTTAAAGAGTTAAAGAGATTTCCTTTTTCCCATCACTATGGGGGAGTGCCTGGAAGACTATTCAGTACCTTACATGTGTGCCAAGTTGTTTGAGTAATGTGAAATTGATACCTCAACTGTATCACACAAGTACTGAAATTATTAAACATTAATTTTTCTCTTAAATGGAATATTATAGATGACAATTGACAGACAAGAGCAAGGAAAAAATGTTAAAAAAAAAAATAAATGAGCATAATGAAAGCAGAGGCATGATACAGGAGAATTCGAGATAAGAGTCTGGTGAAGGAAGCCTTTTGCTGGACACCATACTGAAGATGCTCTGATTTATCCTAGGCTCTGCTGCTGATTTGAAATTTGACCCCCAGCTAGATTAAATATGAAAGTATGGTACTTTCTCCTGTGCTAATTTTTTTCAGAAGTATGCATTATAATTATTTAGCTATTGACCAATTTTAGTCAAAATTATCTCAGCACTTTATTTCTGACCAATGGTCTCTCTTTGTTAAATTAAATGACTACTTATCTTAATATAGTTATAAGAATTTCATCATTGTAGCAATAATACAAAATAAATTATCTGGACAAAGCTATTTATTTCAGCAGTATTTTGTAATCATACCAAGTAAAAGTAATTTTAAAATGGAAACAACTGAAAAATACTTATCAATAGTGGACTGTTTGAAAAAAACTATGTTAAAAAAATTCATCCTGTATAAGATTTTGCAGCTGGAATGAACTGACATTCATTCATGGAGTGACTGACTGTCAAGACATGGACAAAATTACACAGGATATGTTGCAGGTTATCTAAGAAAGGTCAGATAGCAAAATGTTTATGGGTGTCCTTGTTTACATTAAGAAATATCAGAAGTATAGTTCATGCAATTTTAAAAAGCTTATCCATGAAGAGTGGAACAGGATGAAGATGAGAAGGAAAAAAACTGAATTTATTTGCATATACACTACATATAAATTGAACTGTAAAATCATGTAAATATGTTATGCAATTACAAAACAAAAATAAATTTTAAAAAATTCAAAAATGAAAATAACATGAGACAAATGAACACAAATGTGTATTTTTTTAATATACACACACGCTGCACTGATGTATTTTTTATTTTATTTATTTATTTATTTATTTTTATTTTTTATTTTTTTTTGAGTTGGCGTCTCACTGTCACCCAGATTGGAGTGCAGTGGCCGCTCCCGGGCCCCGCAGCCTCGACCTGCTGGGCTCCCACGATCCTTCCACCTCAGCCTTCCAAGGACAGGAACTACAGGCGCGCGCTACCACGCCCGGCTGATTTTTGATTTTATTGTAGAGATGAGGTCTCGCCAAGTTGCCCAGGCGGGTCTCGAACCCTCGGGCTCAGGCAATCCACTCACCTCAGCCTCCCAAAGTGCTGGAATTACAGGCTGAGCCACCGAGCCCGGCTGCACTGATTTATACATGGTTCCTATGTCTCACCTCTGAGAAGACCTAGAATCAAAGACCAACCCCCCCCCAAAAAAAATGAACCTCTTTAATGCCCTTATTGTTCTCTCTCAAATATCATTTTCCATTGAATGGAATATTTGGCGAGATCATTGCTTTGAGGTCTGAGACAGGAAATATATAAGATGAGCATGGATCATATTGTCATAAGAAAAAGCAAAAATGTCAGCAAAGCTTATAAGAATGTTTTAAAGACCCGTGATTGGCCGGATGCGGTGGCTCAGCCTGTAATCCCGGCACTTTGGGAGGCCGAGGCGAGAAGATTGCCTGAGCACGAGGGTTCAAGACCAGCCTGGGCAACTTGGTGAGACCTCATCTCTACAATAAATCACAAAAACCAGCCCAGCATGGTGACGTGCGTCTGTAGTTCCAGCTCCTTGGAAGGCTGAGGTGGAAGAATTGCCCAAGCCCAGCAGGTTGAGGCTGAGGTGACCAAGAGCGTGCCACTGCACTCCAGCCTAGGCAAGAAGAGGGAGACTCCAACTCAAAAAAAAAAAAAAGACCCATGATTAAGCTTGAATAAATGCCTACTGGTCAAACATAGATTCACTTGAGCATCATAAAAAAAATAATAATAACTACAGTGTATTGAAATACATCAGACATGTTTAAATGCATGAATTCATAATGATAAAAAAACAAACAAAAATTTCATTGGTCACCTTTTAAAGATATTAGGGAACCAGATATTTTGTAAATAAAGAGAAGGAATTAAGAATTATCCTGTGTTTTCTAAATATTCTCTAATTGTGGTTAACCAAAGAGTTGATATGGGGCCATTTTTTTTAGAACTATTCTGTCCAATTAAAGAAAAGAGATGTAAAAAAAATGGAATATTGTCATTTTTCAATCTATAATGGAATAAAAGATCTAGATAATGATCATCAATGACAGAAAGTATCACAAAAAGACAGCCTTTTGATGGAAATATACAGCATCACTTAAAGGGTAGATTTGCCCAAAACACCTAAAATGAATCTAATCAACCCTCTGGATATAAATTACAGGGAATATAAGAAAATCATGCTAAAGACACTGCTGGAATGTAATCAACAAAACCCAAACTGTGGGAATGAAAATTCTACAGAAAAAATAACACAGATTTTCAGCTAAAAATTCCAGAAAAATTCCAGAGATTCTGTGATAAACTCTACATTAAAGCAGTTAAATTAATCACAAAGCATGGCCCTTCTTTTCATTCACACTTTAAGCTAAGTCAATTCTTCGTGAATGATTAAAATAATTGGAAAATTTATATGATATTAAGGAATTACTTTTAAAGATGTGATGGTGCTAATTGTGGCTAAATTCGATGAAAAAAAGTCCTCATAAAAAGGCAATTCAGCAAAAAAAATCACTTTAACTCTTAGGGTTTTTCTGAGACACACCCTAAAAGATAATTTCAAAAAATAATTAAGAGTACAGTAATAATTTTATCTTTTAAAAAAAGCTACCAGCACAATTAATACCACCGAATATCATTCACTTATTTCATTTGCTACTTAAGCCTGTAGATTATTGTTGTTGTTTTAATCAATAAATCGATATGGCAATATCCAGTGCCAGTAATTCAGAAATTGTTCCAAGCAATGTGGCTTTCTGGCAACTGTCCTTCCTGAATCTGACATACGACCTGAAAGTACTAGGAATTTATAATCTCTTATTGATTTATACATTAACAAGTAATATCCATGCTGCTGTTTGTATTTTGTTCAGGTAGAAATAGAAATGTTTGATTGTGTAATTAACAGGCTAGAAGTACATCCCATAGTAAATGGGATATAAGAAAGTGAAATGGTAAAAAAAAATAAAAATAGCACTAAAAAGTTGGCTGTAGCTTTTGCAGAATAGCTTTCAAATCTGGAGAAAAAGAAAAGTCCAGAAGGGACTGGGAATGGTTGCATGTCATGCCTGTAATCCCAGCACTTTGGGACACAAGGGGGAGAATTGCTTGAAGGCAGGAGTTCAAGATTAGCCTGGGCAACATAGTGAGACCCCATCTCTACAAAAATAAAAATTTTAAAAATTAGCCAGGCAAGGTAACATGTGCCTGTAATCCTAGCTACTTGGGAAGCTGAAACAGGAGCTTGAACCCAGAGTTCCAGGCTGCAGTGACCTATGATCGCACTGCTGCATACCAGCCTCAGTGACAAAGGGACACCCTGTCTCTTAAAAAAAAGTTAAGTAAATAAAATAAAATCTTTAAAAAATAAAAGCTCAGAAATATAAAGATAACACATTTAGAAATACACAACTTGAAAGAAGAGCTTTTGCGCTTTTGTATGACCTCTGTGGCCATGAAAGTGTCAAGAAAGTCACAAGTGGGCGAGGTGAGTTTTTTGGTTTTTGTTTTCAGATTTTTACATCTGTTGAAATTCTGAAAGAAAATCAAGAAAACCAAACTAAGGCATGTTCCATCTTGTAGTGACATTTTGGATTCAAGGAATGAAAAAATGTTCCCATGAAATAAGTTATTGGAATGTTCCGTATAGGATATGAGAGGATAGGAAAGTGTAATGAAATTCAACAAAGCGGCTAGGCTCGGTGGCTCAGACTGTAATCCCGCACCCTGGGAGGCTGAGGTGAGTGGATTGCCTGAGCCCACGGGTTCGAGACCCGCCTGGGCAACTTGGCGAGACCTCATCTCTACAATAGATCAAAAAATCAGCCGGGGCGTGGTAGCGCACGCCTGTAGTTCCAGCTACTTGGAAGGCTGAGGCGGAAGGATCGCCAGAGCCCAGCATGTCGAGGGAGTGACCACTGCACTCCAGTCTGGGTTACAGAGTGAGACTCCAACTCAAAAAAAAAAAAAAAAGAAATTCAACAAAGCTTACTCTCCAATAGCATCACCCTAAGAAAAGGAGCAGAAGGTTAATTTTTTAAAAAGGGGGGGAATTGCTAGAATAAGGCAGAAAAAAAAACTGAGAAAGCTTGGTAAATAAAAGTTGCACAGATTAGATGGTCCTTGTTTCGCTTCATTTCCTCTTCTTCCTTCCTTCATTGTGAAATGCATGGAGAGTTGATGGTTTGAAATAAACTTGGAGCTCAATTTGATTTCAGTCAATATGTGTGACAGTCCGTACAAGACTCTGGATTCAGTACTTTTGAAGATACAAAACAAGCAAGGAGTCATAGAGCATTCACTGTAACAAGCGAGATGAGATGGGCATCAAAGAGTAACACAAAACACAAAGTGATGACTAATGGCACAGTTGGGAAACGGGGCTTTGGGAGCAGAGAGGCTCCACTCCTCTTAGGAGTACCACAGATTTTTTGAATGGATGAGATCATACATAATTTGAACTCTGAGGGCAGTGTAGAATTTAAATAGGTAGAAATAGAGCAGAAGAGAATCCACAGACATCCTGGAATATCAAAACAGAGACAAGTTCTAGGGCAGGGGCCTTTTGTGGGTGACAAAATTGACAATTCAGGTCAAAAAGAAATGTGGGCGTTCTTAAGGATTTCTAAAGGTTCTGTTAAAATATATTTATATTATACTGGCTACAAACTTTCCTGGGAATTGAATGAACACTATTGCTTCTCATGCACATATGCACATTCAAATAATATTTTGCACAGTTTCAAACTTTCACAGAAAGCCTTGAACCAACAATGAGCCCTGCTTGTAGGCAATAAGAAATCAATGAAAATATGGAAGCTGCTAAGATAGCAAATTTTAGGATAAAGTGCAAACTGTGTCTTTGTTCCACGTGAATTTCTACCATTCTGGATACAGCATGGACTTCAAAATTGTGATAGTTCTTCCCAGGTGTGGAGAGACTAAAACCCTTCTCTGAAGAGGTTTACACAATGCTAAAAATAGCTGCTTTCAAGAAGTAAATATCTATGTGAGCGAACATGCACCCATGAATTTCTTCTTGTAGAAAGAGCCCTTCTGAAAAGTGTGCTGCTTTAAAGGAAAAGAATATACATTTTGAAAGCTGAGAAAAATGACTGAGTTTTGTTCCTCCCATGTTATTTGCATAAAGGGATTTTTATCCCTAAGACATTTCTAGAATTAGAAAACAACTTTCACAGATTTTACCCTTTGAAAATGACAATATCTAATCTCTTTCCTTTCTTAAGCCTAGCCTGCATTGCCAAGTATCTCAGAAGGGGAATAGTAAACTATTTTTCACAGATTCTCCATAATAGATGAGATATGAAATGAATTTCATGGAAGTTGAGCACCCTGGAGGTTATTAGTTTTCCATAATATATAACATTATTCTGACATCATACCATTATCATTATTATTTTCTTGTGCAACCAACCTAAAACATTTGGAAAATTTATCAATTTTATCATTTATGGATCTTAATAAAGAATGTGTGTCCTTTTCTATAAACCATTAAGCTATGAAAGACATTTGTATTTTAAGTTATACATACATGCACTGAATATTCAGCATATCAACAAGAAGTATATTAGGAACATAGTTAACCAATATTTATTTAGAACAAGATACACCTTTTTTAGAGCAGGGAACATGTATTCAATTAAAAACCAAATTTTTGAAATATTATAAGGCTGGGCGTGGTGGCTCAGTCTGTAATCCCAGCACTTTAGGAGGCTGAGGCGAGAGGATTGCCTGAGCCCAGGGGTTCGAGACCAGCCTGGGCAACATGGTGAGCCCTCGTCTCTACACTAAATCACAAAAAAACTAGCTGGACGTGGTGGTGTGCATCTATAATTCCAACTACTTGGAAGGCTGAGGTGGAAGGATCGCCTGAGCCCAGCAGGTGGAGACTGCGGTGGCCGTGAACGTGCCACTACACTCCAGCCTGGGCGAGAGAATGAGACTCCAACTCAAAAAAAAAAGAGAAATATTATAAAATATGTAATAAAATACTCTAGAATGATCAAAAGTTTAACTCTGAAGTAAAAATATAATAATAATTAGTGATCATTTTCTAAGTATTATGCTTTGGTGCTAACATAGTTTCACATAAGTATATATGTACTTTTTTCTTCATTCTAGTTCAATGAGAGAATTAAATATGTACACAGTCTCTCAAAGGTTCAATTTTGAGGTTCCATAAGTATTTTCAATTTTAAAAGTTGGGAATTTAGGATCTTGTCTTTTACGCCTCAAAAATTCTAGAAACCAGTATTAAAATGCTAGCCAAAAACGATAATATATATTTGTTCAAATTGATAAAGTACACTTTAAAAAGGTATAATTATGTAAACCAAACCTCAATAAACCTGACTTTAAAAAACAGCAAGGATGAAGAAAAGGCACAGTGTGAAGCTTTTAATGTACTTTGTTAAAAAATATACAGTAACTTTGGTAACAAATCATCGGTACAGGCTCAGCATACCAAATCTGAAGTCTGAAATGCTTTAAAATATGCAACTTTTGAACTATGACATGACACTCAAAGAAAATGTTCATTGCAGCGTTTTGGATTTCAGATTTTCAAACCATGGATACTCAACCAATATAATGCAAATAATCCTAAATCCAAAAATAGCTAAAATCTGAAGCACTTTTAATCCCAAGCTTTTTGGATAAGCGTGCATAATCACTAAAGAGCAAAATAAAATTTTGTCAATCATAAAGGCTCTATCCTAGAGAATATCATTTAAACTGCTAACAATATGTTGTCAAATTCCAGAATATTCTATTTATCTATTCTTAATATTAGAAAATATTAAAATTCTCCATTTATCAATAATGTTTTTTAAAAATGTTAACTTCCGTTAATTTTACTAGGAAAAAAATCAGCATGCTAAAAATTAAACAAATATTTCCTCTTAGGTTTCTGGTAGGAGATGTCAAAAAAGTTTTCTTGATTCGTGTACTACATTGTCTTGTTTTATCATTTAAAAGATTTATGGCTATTCGTCTATTTAGCTAGCAGATGGGAAGTGATTTTCTGATGTTCTTTATTCATCATGGAATGACTGCCTCATTCCCGTTTTCCTCTCTATTTCAGAGAAAACCAAAAGAAAAATAACTTCCATTATATTGTCACTACTTTCATTACAGTGCTATTGTAAAAATTCTTTACACTAATTCTAGATATGAGTCAAAAACACCGAGCAGCCACTAAAATAAAATGCATAGCCTTCCTGTACTGCCTGCCATAGTAAGGTACTGATTCTGCTAACTGGCAACGCACAACTTTTCCTATACTGTCTGATCCACTCTTCTCTTTCAGAATCCAATTATCTGCCTTTTCTGCTGACCCTGTATTGATCCTGCTGCTAGACACATTGCTTGTCTTTGAGTTTTAGATAAGACCTTATTCCCCCATCACAAGTGGCAAAAATAAGACCAACGAGCCAATGCCTATAACGGGTCTACGGATCCTAGGTACCTATATCTGGCGTGAGATGTTCACAAGTTTTCCATGCCCCTCTTCAAACATACAGAGAGTAAGAAGGCACTAACCACCAGCATTTGCATCACTAAATGCCCAGTTCTGCCAACCAAACTTTTAGAAATCTCACCTAACATGAAATTACTCCCCAGTTGAAGAACAAACAAAAGAGCCACAACCCTTACAGGCCCATGTGTTTCTTGGTTTCCCTCCAGGAATCAGCTTTCTCACAGTGTTTATTGTTTTGTTTTGTTTCCAGTCTAAAGCATAACTTATCCCAGCTATGACAGAGGAGGGTCCTAGCCTCTATCAAAAAGCATCTCCCTGGGACATTGTTGTTACATAGGCAAATCTATATCTTCTGTCCAAAGGAAGAAGGAAAGCTCTTCATATTGTACATAGGAGAGTCTATAAAGGAGTTCATGTTAGAGTTTGCCATTGTTTATTTTTACCCCTTGTATCATTTTTTTCAAGAGCCCTAGATTTCAAATTATTTAAGACCAC
>CAUYQG010284791.1:0-20184 GCA_963574415.1 Tarsius wallacei | reverse complement strand
CGCCTTGGCAGCGGCACGCCCCGGGTGCCCGGGCGGCGGCGGCGGCGGTCGCGCTGGCGGCCTCTGCGGCGCGGGCGGGGTCCCGGGTCGCCTCGGCGCGGCCGCGCGCGCCCCGGACCGGCTGCTCCCGCCTCCAGCGCGGGCGGGGTCCCGGGTCGCCTCGGCGCGTCCGCGCGCGCCCTGGACCGGCTGCTCCCGCGTTCGCGGCGCGGGCAGGGTCCTGGGTCGCCTCGGCGCAGCCGCGCGCGCCCCGGACCGGCTGCTCCCGCCTCCGGCGCGGGCGGGGTCCCGGGTCGCCTCGGCGTGTCCGCGCGCGCCCCGGACCGGCTGCTCCCGCGTTCGCGGCGCGGGCAGGGTCCCGGGTCCTGCAAATCTTATATCTGATAAGGGATTGATGTTCAGAATATAGAGAGAACTGCTAAGACTCAACAATAGTAAAACAACTCATTCAAACACGGGCAAAAGGACTTGAATAGACATTTCTTCAAAGGCAATATACAAATGACTAATAAGCATATGAAAAGATGCTCAACATCACTAATCATTAGAGAATGCAAATCAGAACTACAATGAGATACCGCCTCACACACATTACGATGGCTACTATTAAAAAAACACACACAACAGAAAATGACAAGTGTTGGCAAGGATGTGGAATAATTGGAACCCGCGTGCACCACTGGTGAGGATGTAAAATGGTGCAGGCTTTATGGAAAACAGTATGGCAGTTCATCAAAATATGAAGTAGAATTATGATGTAGCAATTCCACTTTTGAGTGTATACCCCAAAAGCATTGAAAGCAGTGTCTTGAAGAGTTATTTTTATTCCCATGTTGATAGCAGTACTATTCACAATATAAAATGGACCCATTGGCAGGTGAATGGACAAGCAAAATGTGGTATGATACATACAGTGAAATATTATTCAGCTTTAAAAAGGAAGGCAATCCTAAGACATGCTACACACATGGGTAAAACTGGAAGACATTATACTAAGTGAAATATGCCATTCACAAAAAGACAAATACTGTATGATTCCACTTACATGAGGTATGAAGAGTAGTCAAAATCATAGAGACAGAAAGCAGAATGGTGGTTCCTGGGTATTGAGGGGAAGAGATAATGGAGAGTTACTGTTTTATAGGTACAGACTTTCAGTTTGGGATGATAAAAAATTCCAGAGATGGAAGGTGGTGATGGTTGTACAATAATATGAATGTACTTACTGCTATTATGTACTTAAAAATGGTTAAGATAGTAGTTTTTATGTTACATGTATTTCACCATCAAAAAAAATTGGAAGAAAAAAAGTATAGACAATATATTGATATCAAATGGCCTTTTTGCATGTATCAAAATAACCATATTATTTTTCTCTTAATATGGGAAGTCACATCAATGAATTTCCTAATACAGAGCTGTTCTTATATTCCTAGACTAAATCTTACTTGGTTAAGAGGCATTATTCAGGCTGGGCTGAGAGGCTCAGCCTGTAATCCCAGCACTTTGGGAGACCTAGGCAAGTGGATTGCCTGAGCCCACGGGTTTGAGACCAGCCTGGGTAACTTGGCCAGCCCTTGTCTGTATAATAAATAAAAAATTAGCTGGGCATGGTAGTGTGTACCTGTAGTTCTGGATACTTGGAAGGCTGAGGCGGAAGGATTGCCAGAGCCCAGCAGGTTGACTCTGGGATGGCCATGAGTGTACCACTGCACTCCAGCCTGGGCAATGGAATGAGACTACAATTTCTTTTTTAAAAAGGCATTATTCTTTTAATACATTGCTGGATTCAATTTGCCTGCACTTATTTAGGACTTTTGTGCTTATATCCATACGTGAGCTTGACCTTCTATTCTAACTTGTGGTATCCTTGTCATGTTTTTATCCCATGGTTACAATGAGCTTATAGCATGAGCAGAAGCCACTCATCTTCCTTTCTTCCCTGGGGCAGTTTAAGTGACATAAGAATGTCCACATCTTCATGTTTGAATAAAATTGCCCTTGAAATCATCTAGGCCTGGGTCCGTTTGGAGATGGGAGTAAATCTTTTTATTACTTTTCTTTTTTTGAATGTTAATCTTTTTAAAATGAGCTTTCCTCCCTCATTTTTGTAAGCTTGTCTTTCTTTGAAGAAAAATACCTACTTTATTTTTATATTTAAACTTGATATAAAATTGGAATGTTTCAGGAGGCTGAAACAGGATCACTTGAGCCATGATCTAGCCACTGCACTCCAGCCTGGGTGACAGAGTAAGATCCTGTCTCAAAAAAAAAAAAGGAATGGTGATTTCTTAAATTTTTAAAAACACTATCACAGTTCTGGAGGTACATTTCGTGTTCACTGCTTTTCTCTTTGTGTGCTCACGTTCTTGTGTTTATAGATTTTCCAAAGGTTTATTAGTTTTATTGGTCATTTTATAGCACAATCTTATGAGTTCATTTGTTCAGGTGTAAATTTTGGTTGATAGAACTTATAGTTGTTTTTTACTGGGTACGGTGGTTCACACCTGTGATCCTAACACTTTGGGAGGCAGAGGCAAAAGGATTGCCTGATCCCAGCGTTTTGAGACCAGCCTGTGCAACTTGGTGGGACCGCGTCACTACAAATTAAACAAAAGAAAAAAAAAAGAAATTTAGCTAAGTGGCTGGTGCCTGTGGTTTCAACTACTAGGAGGGCTGAGGCAGAAGGATCGTCTGAGCCCAGCAGGTTAAGGCTGCAGTAGCCAGAGTGAAACTCCGACTCAATAAATGATAGATAGATAGATAGATAGATAGATAGATAGATAGATAGATAGAAACTCTGACTCAATAAATAATAAATAGATGAATAGATAGATAGATAGATAGACAGACAGACAGAAAGAAAACTTACAGTTTTTTGGGGGGTTTTTTTGAGTTGGAGTCTCACTGTGTTGCTCAGGCTGGAGTACAGGCACACTCATGGCCACCCCAGATTTGACCTGCTGGGCTTCTGCGATCCTTTCGCTTCAGCCTTCCAAGTAGCTGGAACTACTGGAGCACTACCACGCCCGGCTAATTTTTTGATTTATTGTAGAGATGGGGTCTTGCCAAGTTCCCCAGGCTGTTCTCGAACCTGTGGACTCAGGCAATCCCCTCACCTCAGCCTCCCAAAATACTGGTTTACTGGCTTGAGCCACCGTGCCCGGCCAACTTACAGTTGTTTTTAAGGAAACTTTTGAAATTCATTATTTCTATTTTTTTCTTTTCGTCCCCTCAAAACATTGGGTATTATATTTGCCAACTGGCTCAAAGAAGTTGCTCTCCTCAAAGAAAGTGGTAAATAAATGGCAGAGCTGGAATTCAAACCCAGATCTGTCTTTATACCTCCCCCCCCCACAACACTATATTCTGCTTGGCGAGATATAGAAGATGACTCAGTCTTAGCTTATAGAAGATGACTCAGTCTTAGCTTGGCTTCTATGTAAAAGCAGAACCAAAGACAACAAGGACCTGTGTGCAGGGAGCATATTAGGTGGTAATTCCATGGAGCAAGAATTAAAGGGTCAAGGGCGGGGGGATGTCAACATAAAGTTGTGAGGGCAACAGGTGTTAGATTTGGGACCTTCTGCAGAACTCCTAAAAGGTCTTTCAAAATCATCCATCTAAGGATAGATGAAGCAAAAGTATTTGCCCACCCAGGACACCCACCCCCCATTGATTGAGGCACATCTGTGTGCTTGAAGAAGGCTAATAAGAGGAACCCTGGGGCAGGAAGTAAGTGACCCGTGGTAGCCCCTTGATGCAGGAGGCTGTCACGGGGAGGTGAGGTGACAATTGCAGAGCACTGCCAGGAGAATGAGATGGCACCACAGGCATCTAGGACAGTCTGATTATAGGCATGCCTTGGAAACGTGCACATGATTAGACATTGACCCAACTCTGTTTTCCATGAAAATAAAGCACAGTTACCTAACTTTTAACTTATGTCCTGGTTTTGTGGTGCTGAGAATTATTTTTTATTTTCTTAAAGTCTGAAGGTCATTGGAATGGCAGGATATCTTGACCATTACCAAACGAACATCTCTTTTCACTAGGAACATCAGAAGGGGCAAGGGAGTAGGGAGGATTAGTTGGAAATAACGTGTTGAAGATCTGCCAGCAGATTCCAGTTTACTGATGAAGGTATCCTATTCTAGAGATTATTTATTTTGGTAAGAAAGACAGAAAAAGGCCAGGCGTAACCTTTGGAAGACTGAGGCAGGAGGGTTGCTTGAGCACAGGAGTTCGAGACCAGCCTAGGCAACATAGTGAGACCTCATCTATACAAAAAATTAACTGGGCATGGTGGTGTGTGCCTGTAGTCCCAGCTACTCTGGAGGCTGAGGCGGGAGAATTGCCTAAGCCCAGGAGGTGGAGGCTGTGGTGAGCCATGATCGTGCAGCTGCACACCAGCCTGGATGACAGAGAAAGGCCCCAAATTTAAAAAAAAAGAAGAGAGAAAAGAAAGGTAGAAAAGTACCATGGGAAAGAATTTGTTTTTATCTTTCTTGACCGAAATATATCTATTGAAAGAAAGGATAGATTTAAAGTATTGGTGACCCTTCAGAGAATGTGGTTGACTTTTGGGCTTAACATTACAGTTGGAAGTTTATGGTTGAGACTAATTCCAGTAAAGAAACAATGCTCGGTAGAGTTGGCCTGATGTCATTTATCTTCCACCGTCCTCACACAGTAGGCACCCAAATGATATACAATTTTTTTCTTATTTTCGGCAGCCTACTTCCTCCTCCTGCCTCTCCCTCCTTTGAGAGAAAACAACCTGATAAATAACTTGGTAAAATAATATTGATTTTGTGTCTTAGTCCTCCTGATTATTTGCATTTTAAAAGGACATTGGTATTTATTCTTAAGAAATGAATCTTTAATGGTGGGCTTTCAGATATTTTGGTTCTTAGGTGGCGGGCACATTTTGAGGACAGCATCTCTTACCCCCTAATTTTACATCACTCGTTTATAAGTAACAACCTCTCTTGGGTACATGGAGCCAAGACTGATCTTGGTTTTTGAAGTGCTTTAAATTTTGCTCTATTCCAAATACTATATTTGTGCTCCTATGGTAATATCACATGCTTATAATAAAAGGCTATGCGTCCTAAAATATTACTACTCTGTGGTGTTTCAGATATGGACACTACAGTATATTTTTGTTCTGGTTGCCAGATATTTGTTTCGTAAAGCGCGAATACTTACTAAGTTAATAAGATAATTTAGTAAATCTAGTTGCCTGAAGTGCACTTCCCCAAACAACTAACTAAACCTAAGGAATTATCCAGACCTCCATAGGATAGAGCAGCCATATGAAAACACATTGGTAATAATAATGAAATCTACTGCAAGTTTTATCAACAAGTTAGATATTTTGTAAAACAGCATTTTCAAAAATCAGAATAGTTTAAAATGCCTCATCTTAGCACTATAGCTAGGCTCTAGTTAATGTATTTTTTCCCTTTTATAATAATTTTCCATCAGCCATTTCATACTTCCATCAAGAAGAAACTTGCTACACACCTATCTTTTGTACTTTATTCATCTAAAAAACACCTTTTAAATCAGAGATGTAAAAGAGAGCAGTCAAAAAATCTGGAAAACTGGTTTTTCAGAACATGTTTCTGAACGTACAGTGAAGACAGCTTTACTTTTCCTTAAGTGAACAGAACACTGCTGTTTTTATTTTCTCTGTAGCTCTTGATAAGTTGCTTTAAAACAGACAGACACACACACACTTTTTTGAAACCTACTTTTGTGGCCTATTTTTCTCTCGTTTTATTTATTTTAACAGTTACTTCAAAAGCTAAATTCTTGATGTTTGTCATTCCTGATCCTTTAATATGAAATAACATACAGATATGTGTTTCTGTGGAAATACATAGTTTGCTTGGCTTTTTAACATAAGTGGTATCAAAGTCTATGTGTTTTCAGTTCTTTTTTCAATTACCACTTGGTCTTAAGGTTTTTTTTTTTTTTGAATTGGGGTCTCACTTTGTCAGCCCAGGCTGGAGTAGGTTAGCACCATCATTGGATCACAGCTTGCTGCAGCCTCACCCTGCTGGGCCCAGGTGGTCCTTTTGCCTCAACCTTCTGAGGAGCTGGGACCACAGGTGTGCACCACCATGCACGGCTAAATTTTTAAACTTTTGTGTAGAGACAAGGTCTCACTGTGTTGCTTAAGCTGGTCTAGAACTCCTGGCTTTGAGTGATCCTCCTACCTTGACCTCCCAAAGTGCTGGGACTACAGGCATGAGCCACTGAGCCTGGCTAGTCTTAGGGATGGATCATAGCCTAATGGTTAATTTTATTATTTACTAATAGCCAATCTGCTTTTCATTTTTTACTAATACTTAATTTTTTAATGTTTTAATTCCTTAGAGACAGGGTCTCACTCTAGCACTCTGACTGGAGTTCAGAGGCATGGTCATAGCCCACTGCAGCCTTGATCTCCTGGACTCAAGTGATCCTCTTACCTCAGCCTCCCAAATACTGGGACTATAGGTGTGCCACCACACCTGGTTTATTTAAAAAATTTTTTAAAAATGGAAACAAGGTCTTGCTATATTTCCCAGACTGGTCTCAAACTCAAACTCAAGCCAGGCTTGAAGCTGCCTCAGTCTTCCTGCCTCAGTCTCCCAAAGTGCTGGGATTACAGATGTAAGCCACTGAGCCTGGCCCCTTTTTTTTTTAATATTACAAACCTCCCCTTGGGCAAATGTGCTGGTGTTTTTCTGGAGAGACACAAAGAAAGCGGCATTTCAAAGAAAGCCTGCATTGTAGACTTTATTGAATACTGCCAAATTAGCCCCAAGACTGGCTATACCTGCTTATGTTTCTAGCAGCAGTGTATTCCTAGCAATGTGATATTATCCAATATCTACATTTTTGTCTATCTAATGAGTAGAAAATGGAGTCTAGTGGTGGTTTTTATTTCCGTCACTCTCTTAGCCCGAGTGGTAAGGGAGGAACCCCATCCAGCATCTGGGCAGTGCCCGAAGTGCCAGGTAACTGAACCATTTCCTCCACCACTGCTCCCTCCTCTCACTGCAAGAAAAGTACAAGAGTGGGTCACAGGTCACAAGACAAGCCCCAGCATAGTCCATCTCTGCCTAACAGCCACCTCGCACTGAATCCCAATCAATCTCCACATAAAAACACAGGCTCTTCTACAAGCAGAAGTGCTGGAAAGAGCCTAGCGATTTTCCTTTCTTGCAGCTGCTTTCTCATGACTAGATGATCTAGTCTAATAAACAGCTTCCCCACCCCCCAAAAAAAAACAGAAGGAGAAAGCGATTCCATCCTGCTGTCTTGTTGATGTGGTGTGGGCACAATGGTGTTTTCACTAGGATTAAGAAGTGGACTGTCTCCTTTGGAGGAATGGTTGGGGATAGGTCCCTTCTGTGCTAGCAGGAGTGTGTGTCCAGGACTGTGCGGTTACACTGGCAGTAGATGAGATTCACACAAAAGAGCAGTGTTTGACAGTCCATGCAGTGTCTGGATTTGTGGACTGAGCCCACCAAGATACCCGAGAACCAATAATGTTAGGAAATCCGTTGTGCGGAGTGAGCTAATGATCTGATTTCAACCAAGTTGTTACGCGACTGGCATTTGATTATGAGGCAGAGGCTGTCGTTATGCCACTTGAAGCAGTGCTCCTATAGCGGCCTAAAGATGGGGGAATTGAACCTATTCCATTTAGTGGCCAAAGCCCAGTAATTGAAAAGAGTTGAGTCCGTTATTGACCGAAAACGCTAATGTCTCTATTAAGAAAGGAAAGGTCTTAATTTCTTGCTTCAGAAGTAATCACTCGGTGATAATTGTCCGACTCTTGTTTTGTACTTCATTAGTTCTGACTTTGAGCAGACACAAAAACTTTAGAGCTCAAAAGAAATGCAGATTTGAGAAATCGCAACACAATGATAGAATCTTAGTTCTAGAAGAGAAGTTAGAGCTCAAGTTCTTCATTTTATAGATGGGGAAACTGAGGCTCCAAACTTGTCTAAGGGGACAGTATAGTCCTTAAAGACTAATACTGTTGGAATTGAAGATTTTATTATTGTGCTACTAACCATTTACTGTTGCTCAGGCTTTAGATTTCAGCCAGAGCTGGACTCTGTGTTAGCTTCATTGATCGATAAATTTCTCCCAGCGGTGGACCCAGGGTCAGCCACTGTGGCATTTCTGTTAGATGTATCAGGAGCCCCTGCTGCTGCTGACCGGGAGGTGCTGGAGCTTGCTGGGGTGAATCGGTTCATTTTTCATCGTCTCCACCCTGACTTCGTGGAAGGTCACACGAGGTGGGATTGGGTAATTACTTATCTACTCTGAAAGCATACCTGTGTGGATTTGCACAAAAATTCGGTCCTCTTGTGCTTCTTTGTGCTTTGGGAACACAATGGGGAACTTGAGGCCTATGGGGCACAGCTTATCTTGGTGCCAACCCACCCCTGTTTTCTATCCACTTCTCTTTCCCTCTGTTAGGTGTGTACTTTGCTGAACAGTTTTTGTCATCATTATTTTATATAATTTTAATTTTTTTTTTTTTTTTAAGAAACGGGGTCTTGCTATGTTGCCCAGGCTGGTCTCATACTTCTGGCCTTAAGCAGTCTTCCCGCCTCAGCTTCTCAAAGTGCTCAGATTACAGGAGTGAACGAACCACCATACCCGGCTTCATCATTATTTTAAATCAGATGAAGGGAGAAGAGAAAAGCAAAGTTTTTACATTAGGAAGAGGTTTTTTGTTTGTTTGCCTTTCTTTTGTCTTTTTTGCTCTCCACAGAGACATGTGACTACTGGGGAAAAAATGATTTATTGAGCACTGTTTGACATCTGGTAGCTGTCAGATTTCTGGATCCTATAGTTCCATTTCAGACGCTGCCACTGGATACCTTAATGTCCCTATAGAAGTCAACACCTTCTCCATGCCCCCTGGCAGCCTGCTTGTTGGCCCAGGACAGACTGTCTCACCACTTTGCTCTGCTGTTTTGGGGGCCAGAAAGCTTTGCAGTAAGTGGTTGTTTTAAAAGAAAATCCAGGGTTCCATCAAAGCAGCTTATATTGTGTTTCTGAATTGTGTGGAATCTGATAGCAAACAGATGAGTGTCCCCAACACTTCAGTTCACCAAATTACAGGATAGGTCCTTAAAAAAAACATTTTATTGAGGTATGATTGATGTACTTATTAAATGTATACAACTTGGTGAGTTTGGAGATAAATATACACTTGTGAAACTGTCACCACAGTCTATGCCATAAATCTATTCATCACCTCCAAAAGTTTTCTCCTGACTTCTTTCTTTCTTTTCTTTTCCTCCCTCCCCCTCTCCCTTCCTTTTTTTGTGATAAGAATACAATTCTACCCTAAGTATACAATACTATATTGGTAACTGTAAACACTATTCTGTACAATAGATCTTTAGGACTTATTCATCCGCATAACTGGAACTTTGTACCCTTTGAACACTTCCCAATCTCCCTGTCCCCCAGCCTCTGGAAATCACCATTCTACTCTCTGCTTCTATGAATGTGATTGTTTTAGATTCCTCATATAATTGGGATCATGTAGTGTTTGTCTTTCTGTGCCTGGCTTATTTCTGTTAGCACAGTGTCCTTCAGGTTGAACCATGTTGCAAATGGCAAGATTTCCTTTTCCTTAAGGCTGAATAATATGTATAATATACATGTCACATTTTCGTTACCCATTTGTCAGTGGACATGCAGATTGTTTCTACGCCTTGGCTGTTGTGAATAATACTGCAGTGAACATGGGTATGCAGATATCTCTTTAAGATCCTGATTTCAATTCCTGTGGATACGTACCCTGAAGTGGCATTCTGGATCATATGGGAGTACTGTTTCTGAAGTCTCTTCACTTGGAAAGTGGATTTGCAAGATAGGAGAATTGGGGTCTCTTGGGTAGCTGCTTCCTCAACTCATTTTTAGAAGGCAAAGCTCAGCTCAGGTGATGCCTTAGACTTCAAAACTGTCTTTTTCCTGAAAAATCATGGCTATTTAGAGTGGTACTTGTGCAGCAGCTTTGGGAATGTGAAGAAGAGGAAAGCACACTGCAGAGGGCTCTGTGGGTCAGCAGTAGCAGTATGAAGAATAAAACCAGCTAGCCTACTGCAATGTACTGTGGCCTCTTGGTGGGCAGTCCCAGACTCTGGTCTTAAGGGCAAATTCTGACTCTGATACTCAGCATTTGTGTGACCTCAGGCATGTTCATCAACCTCTCTGAGCCTCCATTTTTAAAATCTGTCAAATGAGGATGTTAATACCCACCTCCCCAAAAGGGTTTTTGTAAAGATAACCGGTAAAGTACAATGCCTGGAACACCACAGGGGCTCAGTGAATGATAGCAATTATTATTAATAATTGTGCTAATAAATAACATGGGCTGAACTTCATTTCACAAGCCTTCTTCCCTAAGTCAGCACTTGTCAGCTCTTGTCTTCAGCTGATAGTTCAGCCTTCCTAAGAAGTCCTGTTTCATTTTCCCAGTGTCTGCCAGCCTCAGTAAAGCAAGCAGTTCACTCCTGCAGTTCAGTGAAGAGCACAGCCACTCTGTTTTATTTTTTTTATCCTTGCTTATCCTTTTGTATCACTTTTTGCTACTACAAAACTAATAACATGCCTTGTCCTTTATTATTTGACAGTTGTTTTGACATAGAAGGTTCTAAGTGCTTTTTAAATAAATGGATGACCTTGGTTTATCATTATAAAAATTTCCCTCCTTAACTACCAGGCATGTTAGGTACATGATACTAATATTTGTATCTTTTTTTTCTTTCTCAGTTTTATCTGGTTCAATGTTAAAACTAGTAATATTTCCTAATGGAAATAATTTAAAGTTCATTTTATTCCATTTTTCTGACAAAATTCACTGAAGCACTAGACAGCATGAGAGTTACTATTAACAGAACAATAAATCTATTTTAATGTATATTATTCTTTATATATCAGTCATTTATTATTTGGCCACAAGGACTTCTTCCTTTTTTTTTTTTCTTTTTTTGAGTTGAGTTCTCAGTCTGTTTCCCAGGCTGAAGGGCAGTGGCATAATCACAGCTACCATAGCCTTGGCTTCTTGCCTCAGCTTTCTGAGTAGCTAGGTGTATAGGTGCATACCACCACGCCTGGCTAATTTTTTGATTTTTTTTTTTTTTTTTTGGTAGAGACGAGATCTCACTGTTGCCCAGGTGATCTCAAACTCCTGGGCTCAAGCAGTCCTCCTGCCTCAGCCTCCCAAAGTGCTGGGATTACAGGCATGAGCCACCTCACCTGGACTAGTGCTACTTTCTAATTATGCTCCTAGAAGACAGAGTTAAAAGGGAAACTTACGATCATTTTGAGTTTATCTCACTGGTAAATCACTTTGAAAGGCTACGACTCTGTGGTGATCTGGAGACACAGACCTGACATGGACAGTAACCTCACGCAGCAAGAATGTGTCTTTTTTGTAAATTATGAAAACCTGACATAGCAAAAATGAAACTTGGGGATTTACCCACTTATTAGCAGTACATTTCTACTGTGTGGTATAGACGACACTTTAAAAATGTGCCTTGCCCCCAAAGTTGACATCTCTATGTTGTCTAGAAGCCTTGTCTTTAAAATGAAAATATCAACAAGAGGGTTAGCGGCATGAAGCCTGCATGTACCTCTTGGGTGAATTAGTTTAATTCCATCCTTTTCTTCAAAGAGCTCCAAGCGGTATACTTAGAGGCAAGAACTGTTCTGGAGATGATTACGCTGGAAGGTGGGAAGTGTAATGTGGCAAAGGGGTGAGCCTGGGAGTGGGCCAGGGGGCACAGGATACATAAGAACAGAAAAGAAACCAGAGGTAAGGAAAATGTGGAAGATCAGGCAAACACATTAGATAGAGAAAAAATGTCACCTTCCTCCTGATGTTGTTTCAGGTGGTCTCTGGTGTATGTTTGAAGCTCTTGCTTTCTTATTATGGGAAGGGACAAGCAGGGGAGGGGACTAGAGTCAATCAAATAACTATTTGTAGCCACGCAAGGGGCTTGTCGTTAATGTCATTTACCTGTAGCACTGTTGTTTTCCTTTCATGGATGAGGAATGAAGGTTCAGAACTGTTAAAAGAGTGCCTGGGGTCACATAACTAGTAAGTGGCCCAGCCAGCATTTGGTCTTGGATGTGTCTGACTACAGGTGTTTTCTTACAAGAACAGAGCCTTGTTTTATTGATAGTCATATCCCCTGTATCCAGAACAGTGCTGAGCACGGAGCAGATGCTCGGTTAATGTTCTGTGAGTCAAGTAACCTATTAACACACTGCCTTCTTTTGTGCTTGGGATTTAGCTAGTTCTGGAGGCAGATTAAGAAATAAAGAGGACTAACAGCCATCATCGTATTCCTGAGAGTATTCCACTCACGAAGATACCTCTTCCAACACCTAGGGCGTGAAATAAAACGTGTTCTACAATGTATACTCTAAAAATCATGGTGTAATCAAAAGGCTGGGACAGCACATAAGCCTGACAGTTTGTGCAATTTAAACAACATTTCCGAGCCCCAGGAAGCTTGCAGATGACTGCGGGGAGCATTTCCACATGTAAATGGGTCACTTTTGAGATGAGCTGGTACTTTCTGAAATTAGCAGATTGCTTGAGCTTGAAGGAGCTGAGGTCGCCATTTGTTATTTGATTGCTCTTTGCCCTGAGCTTCGAGGGCAGCCAATAATGCAGTGAGTGCTGGACTTTCACTCTTGTTTTCAAATTAAAGATTTAATTACAGTCTTCACTGAAGATGAACCAAGTGTGAAAATACCTGATCTACACGGAATGTGGCATTGGGGAGGAGTGTGTGGGTTGGAGTCAGTGCCTGGGCATTTAAATACTTTCAACAGTAGCATTAGGGGTGAAATTAATTATATTGTGACCAAATGCTGGCCTGTTGGTTAGTCAGAATCACTGAAATTTATAATCTTCTTGGGGATCATTTTTTAAAGCTGAAAGAATTTTTTTTCCAGGACATATTCTGATAGACTATATACATGTAAATCTCCAAGACTTCCAAGGTTTTGAAAGATATACATCTTTGAAATTTGTGGAGACATTCTCTGTGAACTGGTTGGTGGTCCATGTTCATTTTGCATAAATGTTTCCTGTGTGCTTGTGAAGACTGAATTTGCTCATTGTTGGGTGCAGAGTTTTATATATGTTGAACCAAGTTTGTCATTTTTTTTTACAACTTCAATCAATAATAAAAGCAATCTATCCAAAACCTATCGGCCACCACATTATATTTTTTAAGGTGGCAGCTTTAATAAGTCTCCTTTATTGTGGAGAAAAAAATGTGTGTTATGTCTTTTCAGTCTTTCAGCTTTCATCATTCTGATATTTCCGTTAGTGTCCAGAGCGTAGTTACACTCATCCAAGGACTGAGCGTAAGGGTAGATTCAGGATGCCTCATTAACTTGCCATCATTGAGAAATGTTCTGTTTCACATAAATGAGTTTTCTAAATAACGAAAATTTTCTCCTGCAATTGCCAGCATCCCATGTCTCCCGACCTTTGGTGACAGGAATGTTTATCAAGTGGATTCTCTTCTTTCTCGCCTTGAGATGCGGACCTTTACTGAGACTCCAGGTTCATTGTCACATCTGTGTTGTACTACTCCCTCTCTGCTGCCTCCTCAGCTGCTGCTTAGTTTTCCTTGGCCCTTCCTTGGTGTGGAGCCGGCAGCTGTTGCTTCTCTCTTGTCATTATGGCTGCCTCACCGTCATTCTTTACATATTCATCTAGTGTGCTTGTCATGACTGGTTTAGGAATCACTCAGTCCCGTGAGCATAGTCTTTCATTTATTCATCAACAACTACTTGTTGAGTGTTGGCCACGTGTAAGTCTTTTAACTGGTGACCACCAAAAGACTTTAAGGTAACTATGACATGGGCCCTACCTGGTCTGTAGGAGAATCATTAGATCCACAATGAAAGGTGGAAGTGATAAGAGCACAAGAAAGGTACAATAGCTGTGGGCAAAATACTCTGGGTGTTAGAGAAGTTGGCATTTGGGAGTTTTTGTCTGCTTAAAGAGAGGAAGTTGGCATTTGAGTTGGGTTTTGAGCTGTGGAGACTGGGGAGACGGTGGAACCAGCGCAGACTCAGTGTTAAAGGCAGGGGATCCAGGGGTCTGTGTAGGAGCAAGGCTAGAACGTGGCTGAAGTGCAACAGAAAGGTAGGGAATTGGGTTGCTCCTCAAATGCAGGCCAAGGAGTCTGGATCTTTACAGAAGCCACCAGAATTTTATTTAGGAAAGATATCAGAGACATGCTTTTGTAAGCAATACAGCCACCTGGATAAATTGAAGCAAAGCTAGATGGGACTGGACAGGGCACCAGATGCCAGCAGAGTAGCGAGATGGTGTGGGCCAGAATTCAGATAGGGGTGGGTGGCATAGGGTAAATGATAAAACAATGGGATATGTAGAAGGAGGGAAATGCAGAGTTCAAGACAGCAGGACCTAGCAGCTGCTTAGATGTGGAAGGAAGGTGGGCTGGTCTAGGGTAATGCCTGTAGTTTGAGGCTGGGCAGGCTGGTGAAGTGGGTGAGCTTAAGTCCAGGAAGGGTCAGATTTGTCATTGGAGGAGAAAATGGTGGGTTTGCTTTTAAACTCAGTGAGTTTACATGGCAGGTGAGGCTGTCCATTAGATATTTAAAATATAGAAGTAGTACTTAGTGACAAGTCAGGGCAAGAGATATAAGTGTGAAGTCATTTGCAAGGAGGTGCAAATAAATATTTATTTGTTTGCTTATTTTTAAATTTAATTTTATTTTTTGAGTCAGAGTCTCACTGTCTTCCAGACTCACTGTCATCCAGACTGGTGTGCAGTGGCACACTCACAGCCATTGCAGCCTTGGCCTGCTGGACCCAGGTGATCCTTCCACCTCAGCCTTCCAAGCATGCACCACCACGTCTGGCTAATTTTTTGACTTACTGTAGAGACAAGGTCTCACCAAGTTGCCCAGGCTGGTTTCACACCCCTGGACTCAGGCAGTCTTTTCACTTCTACCTCCCAAAGTGCTGGGGCTACAGGGGTGAGCCATTGTGCCTAGCTGGTGATATTTAGAGCCTTGTGTGACAAGAGAGGACTGGGTCCAGTGGGTTGGAGGAAGACTTTCCTCAGAGTTGGGTTAGAGAAGAGGTGGTCAGGGAAGGGGAGAGAGCCTGGAGAAGGGAAAGCACCTTGGCCTGAGGGCTAGGGAGGCGGGAGGGAAGAGGGCACGGGCATGTGTCCAGTGCTCTGAGCGAGGGCAGGAAAGACCAGAGCAGGTCATTGATGTTGGTGACGAGTGGGTAACACGTGAGCTTGAGAAGTCTTTTCCAGGAATAAAACAGCGGCCAGTCTGCCAAGCATTATGGAGTGAGTGGTTGGCCAGGCTGACTCTAGTTAAATTTGGTGGTAACAAAATAGTGATAGGATAGTAGGTCTGGGTTGGGAGGGAGAGTGGGAAAGAGGAGGAAAAGACTGGTATAAAAGATCAAGAAACGAAATCCTGCATTTCACACTTACTACAATGACAATTACTAAATAAAATAAAATAAAGAACAGAAATAACAAGTGTTTCTGAGGATGTGGAGAAGTTGGAACTCTTGTGCACTGCTGGTGGGAATGCAAGATGGTGCAGCCATTGTGGAATCCTATATGGATATTCCTCAAAACATTAAACATAGAATTACAATGTGATCCAGCAGTTCCACTTCTGGGTATATATACCTGAAAGAGATGAAGGCAGAGTCTCAAAGAGATATTTGTATATCCATGTTTATAGCAACATTATTCACAATAGCCAAAAGGTGTATACAACCCAAATGACTGTTAGCAGATGAAGAATGGATAAAAAAATTTGGTATATACATATAGTGGGATGTTACTTAGTCTTTAAAAGGAAGGAAGTTTTAACACATGTTGTAACATGGATGAGTTTAGAGAACATTATGCTAAATGAAATAAGCTAGACACAAAAGGACAAAAGTTTTGTGATTCCGTTTATATGAGGTACCTGGAATAATCAAAATCATAGAGACAGAAAAGAGAAATGTGGTTGTCAGGGGAGGAGAAGGATGGAGAGTTGTTGTTTAATGGGTGTGGAGTTTTGGTTTGGAAAGATGAAAAAGTTCTGGAGATGGATGGTGGTGATGGTTACACAACAATATGAGTGTCATTGAACTGTACACTTAAAAATGGTTAAAATGATAAATTTTATGTTACATGTATTTTACCCCGATAAAAAGTATTGAAAACAGAAAAACTGGAAAGCTGTATCCTGAAAGGGAAACCTATTTGTTGAGAGGGAAGAAAGAATTATATTAAAAATTGTCTCATGCTTTGGTCAGCACTTGTCAGCGTTAGTTTCTTTCCCTGAGTTCGCAGCCAAGCGCCAGTGACTTGGTGCCAGAAGGCCCTGTGTGGGAGCTTCTCATCTGAAGAGACCACAGTGGTTATTCTGAGAAGCCGCTGAAGAAAGGCTACAACAGTTAAGTTTGGCTTCAGGCAGGCTGCAATTGGGGAAAAACGGGAAAACCTTTTCTTGAAGACAAATGAAAATACCTGTCAAAACATGAGCTCTGCTGCTCTCCTGAAACAGTTAAAAATGTCATAAACACCTGGAGAGGCAAAGGCTCAATAGCATTCCCTGAATACCTTATATTGCCCAGATATTAAACCTCTTTAGGGTTGAAGTTCTTTCTTGGAGACTAATTGGACAAAAGGCACTTAAGCCATAAAAATATTTTAAGAAGAAATACATATATTAAAATGTTTTTAGCAATTGAAGCCTATTGAAGTATAGAGTTATTATTTCGGAAAAATGGACAGTCTATGCTCTTTTGTTGTTTCTATAAGATGAACCATTCCTAAACAGTGTGTGCTTGCTCTTGTAATCTGAATTTACATTATCCATCCATAATGGCAGTGTTGTATTTAGATGGTAAGAGAACATGTGCAGCTTTGAGTAGGCATGCGTTCTCCTGTCTAGAAATGTCTGAAATTTCTATCCTGATGCTTTTTTTTTTTTGAGCCCAGGTCTCACTTTGTCACCTGGGCTGGAGTGCAATACATGATCACAACTCACTGCAGCCTCGAGCTCCTGGGCTCAGGCAATCCTTTCACCTCAGCCTCCTGAGTAACTGGGACTACAGGCATGCACCACCACGTCTGGCTCATTATTATTATTATTATTTATTTTCTCGTAGAGACGAGGTCTGGCTATGTTGCCTTGAATTCCTGGGCTCAAGTAATCCTCCTGCTTCTGCCTCCCAAGATGCTGGGATTACAGGCATGAACCACCGTGCCTGGCCTTATCCTGACTATTTTTAACTGGTATATGTTCTATTTAGATGTATGCTGGTGTTTGCTTCCTTCTTCTGAATTAGAGAAAAATATTCATAATTTACTAGTCTTAAATGTCCAATATTTAATGAAGGAAACAGTTGGCATAGTATGATAGCCAACATTACGAAGTTTTGTTTCTTGCATATAGCATCCAACAGATACAGTATTTGCTTTTTGAAGAACACAGACTCCTACTAGTAAAAGTGAAATAATTGGCCTCGTTCAGTTCTCTACCCTGCTACTAGCATATCATGTAGGCCACAATATTTTGTTTTCAAATTGCAAGCTGCAAATTCTATACAAATTCTACTTGAGACGTGGCTCATGAGCTTTCTGTCATATCCACTTAATTGCAGAGTGCCAACATGCTTTTAAATAAAAGATTTACAAAAAAATATTTAGCTAAATCTATGCATCTTAAATATAAATATTTTGTTGAACAGTGTGTTTTAACAGAGATGATATAAATCCAAAGGCGGGAAGCCAAACTCAGTGTGGCCCTAGGTTTGAAGGTAGTGCTCATGTCACTGCTTCCCTAGCAAGATGCCCATCAAGGTTGGAATTTTCATCATATTTTACCCTTTAATGTTGAAGCATCTGTGATTCCTCTGCAAGGCTACTTTTGAAATTTCTCTTTATCATAAAATATCTAGACAGAGTCAACCTAGTGTGTAGAATGGCAAATATCTCAGCCTGCTTTATGGGTTTGATTCCTTTGGTATCTGAAGAAAACAGCTTTCCCAGAATCAAATGGCAAATTTATTCCTGAGATGACTTGTGGAGAATCTTCTTTGCCCAGTCTGTCCTATTTACTGAGGCAATCATATGTATATATACAATTCAGTTTTCAAATGCAGTTACACATGTGTGACCAACCTAGTCATGGCACCTGTACGTGGACTGAGTACTCGTTTGCATTGCACAGAGTCACACAGGGCATGGTCCTGCACCTTCGTTAAAACCTGGGGTCTTCTCTGGTGTGGGCTGAAGTCCTGGTTCTGCCACTTGTCACAAGGTGTGTTTGGTGCCGCTTTTCTCTTTGCCTTAGTGCCCAGGCTTTGTACAGAGTCGTTGTGCAGTACATACAAATGTAATTAAATAAAACACTGGCGCTTTAAAATTCTCAAATCTGATTTTATACTTGAGACTCTCTTTGTCAGTGTGTAGTTTAGCCCTATTTTGTGGTTGTAGTATGCCTTATAAAGACTAAATTCCATGGTTGTTCTCACTCATTCATCTGTGATTAAACACCTACTGTGTGTTGGACAATGTGTAGTAGACATTTGTAGATCAATTTCTATGTACTCAAGAGTTGTCTTTTACCTTGTAGACTTTTTGTGTCTGCCTCAGGTAGTTCTCCTGCTCTCTGCCCTAGCCCAATTCAGTGCATCTGCTTACCTCCTGGTCCAGCCTCAGGAACGGGTGTCACTGAAGGCTATACATGATGCTGTACGAGGGGTGTCCAAAAAATCAAATTATTTTGGGCGGGGGGTGAGCCCTTTGCAGTGGACTCAGAATTTGTTCCTCCAGATCAAATGGTCAACCAAAATTTTTATCTGGAAGTTTTGACAAGGTAGTATTATGATATGTGGAAGAAACGTCCTGAGTTGTTGCAAACAGTTGACTGGTTCGTCCACCATGACAATGCACCTGCTCACACTGGACTGAGTGTTCATCAGTTTTTGTTTGTTTTTTGAGTCAGAATCATACTCTGTTGCTGAGGCTGGGGTGCTGTGGCACGATCACGGCCACTACAGCCTCCACTTGCTGGGCTCAGGTGATCCTTCCGCCCCCGCCTACCAAGTTGCCGGAACTACAGGCATGCATCACCACGCCTGGCTAATTTTAAAAATTTATTGTAGAGACAAGGTCTTATCATGTTGCCCAGACTGGTCTTGAACCCCTGGCTCAGGCAATCCTCTTGTCTCAGCCTCCCAAAGTGCTGGGATTATAGGTGTGAGCCACTGTGCCAGGCCCTGTTCATCAAACAGCATGACCCTGTGCCCCACCCTCCTTATTTACACTATCTCTCCCCAGAGACTTTTTTTGTTTGTTTCCCTGATGAAAAAAGCCCTTAAAGGACTTAAACACACACACACACACACACACACATACACACACACACACAAACAGTAGAGGCACTAAAAGGCATCAAAATGGATGAGTTTAAAAATTGTTTTGAATAGTGGAAAAAGCATCTTGATAGGTGTATTGCACAAAAGGAGAGTACTTTGAAGGTGACTGAAATGTAAACATGTAAGAATAAATACACAATTTTGTATAAATAAACTCAGTTTTGTAGGTGGGGGTCTCCCCAAGTAATAAGCACAAATAATAGACTCAGGTTTTTAATAGGAATTATCTTAACTCTTAATTTTTTGGTATGTAAAGGAGGATGAAGAAAATAAAAGTTGCCTTTTTCTGAACGTCAGAGTGAAAACTTGCCTGGGAACATGCAGAGATGTTAGTGTGTTGTCACTAATTCTTTTTTTCTCCAACCAATGTTTAATAAAAATTCTATTAATTTACAGTGTAGTGCAGAGACTAACTCACAGATCTTCTCTAGAGGAGAGCATAGGTTTGTGCCAAAGGAGATAGAACAGAGAAAATAATTACCAACAAAAGTATAGAGCCTTACAGTTTGCAAACTATTCTGTCTCCTTGATTCTTTTTTTTTTTTTTTTGGAGTTGGAGTCTCACTCTGTCGCCCAGACTGGGGTGCAGTGGCTGCTTCCAGCCACCACAGCCTCGACCTGCTGGGCTCTGGTGATCCTTCTGCCTCAGCCTTCCAAGTAGCTGGAACTACAGGCGCGCGCTA
>CAUYQG010284777.1:0-12336 GCA_963574415.1 Tarsius wallacei | reverse complement strand
GTGGTGGAAAACTATGGGGGGGGGTTAGGAGGGGAAGGGAGGTGGGATTAATGGTAGTCAATATCTGTCTGGGGAGGTGGGGACACCCCTTATCAACAAGGGTGCCTGAATGATGAATATTAATATACCTAACCCTTAACTGTACCCCACAATTTTAAAATAAAAGATATGTTTAAAAAAATCAGTTTCTATTTTGCAAAAAAAAAAAAAAAAAGCCATATGCTATTTGAATTGATTTACATGGCTTTCTGGAAATGACTATACTCTAAGGACAGAAAACATATCAGTGGTTACCTGGGAGAAGAAAATGTCTGAAAAGGAGCAAGAGGAATCTTTTGGGGAAATGTTCTATATTCTGATTTTGGTGGTGTTTATGTGATGGTATGCATTTACAATAGCTTAATAAAATGTATGTTTGCAAAGAATGATTTTTTTGCATGCAAACTATACCTCAATAAACCTAACTAAAGATGCGTGTAAAGATTTATGAAAAGGGATTCAAAGGATTGGTTCAGGGAAATAAATTATAGTTAAGCAGATATGTGAATTTTTCTAAAGGTATATCATAAAGTTTTTTTTTTTTTCAAAAGCAAGGAGTATATGGTACTAAGACTGAATGATAAAGGAGTAGAAAATCTGAACAGATGTATAAACTAGTAAGGACCTTGACCCAATAATTAAAAGTCTTTCAACAAAGAAAGCTCAGGACCATGTGGCTACACCAGTGAATTCTACTGAACATTTAAAGAATAATTAATATCAGTTCCCCTCAAATTCTTTTTTTTTTTTTTTTTGAGTTGGAGACTCACTCCATCGCCCAGGCTGGAGAGCAGTGGCACACTCATGGCCACCCCAACGTTGACCTGCTGGGCTCCAGCGAGCCTTCCGCTTCAGTTTTCCAAGCCTTCCAAGTAGCTGGAACTATAGGCACATGCTACCGTGCCTGGCTACTTTTTTTGATTTTATGGTTTTATGATTTTTATGGAAAAAGATCACTCAGTATCATATTGTAGGTATGAGGTCTTGCCAAGTTGCCCGGGCTGGTTTTGAAACCACGGGTTCAGGCAATCCACTCGCCTGGTCCTCCCAAAGTTCTGGGATTACAGACTGAGCCACTGAGTGCTGCCCTCCTCAAACTCTTAAGTTGAAGAGGAGGGAAAACATCCAAATTCATTTTATGAAGCCAGCACCATCCTCATAAAAAACCAGACAAGGCACTACATAAAAGAAAACTACAGATGAATAGCCCTGATGAATATTGATGCAAACATCTTCAACACAATACTATTAAGAATAATTCAACAGCATATTATAAGGATTGAACACCACAACCAAGTGTGATTTATTCCTGGAATGTAAGTTGGTTCAACATATGAAAATCAACCAACTCAATATACCACATAACTATAACAGAATAAAAGCCAAAAAACTACACGATTATCTCAATGTAGAAAAAAAATTTGACAAAATTTATCACCTTTTTATGATAAAAACTCAATAAATTAGGTGTTAAAAACAGAATTACCCCAATGTCCAACAATCCCCTTCTGAGTATTTGGCCAAAATAATTAAAAACAGGGTCTCTGCCAGGCGCAGTGGCTCACTCTTGTAATCTCAGCACTTTGGGAGGTAGAGGTGAGAGGATTGCCTGAGCCCACGGGTTCGAGACCAGCCTGGGCAACTTGGCAAGACCTTGTCTCTATAACAAATCAAAAAATTAGCTGGGCGTGGTGGCACATGCTTGTAGTTCCAGTTACTTGGAAGGCTGAAGTAGAAGGATCATCTGAGCCCAGCAGATTAAGTCTGCAGTGGCCATGAGTGTGCCACTGCACTCCAGCCTGGGTAATAGAGTGTGATTTCGACTCATTAAAAAAAAAAAGAAGAAAACAGTGTCTCATAGTACACCCATGTTTTTGGCAACATTATTCACAATAGCCGAGAGGTGGAAGCAACCCAAGTGTCCATCAACTGGTGAATCGATAGCGAAAATGTGGTATATACAAACAATGGAATATTATTCCACCTTAAAAAGGAAGGACATTCTGGTATCTGCTACGATATGGATGAAACTTAAAGACATTATGTTAAGTGAAATAAGCCAGTTACAAAAAGATAAGTACTGTGTGATTCCATTTACATGAAGTACCTACAATAGTCAAATTTATAGGAACAGAAAGAGGAATGGTGGTTTCTAGGAAGTAGAAGCTAGGGATGAGCGGAATGTTGTTGTTTAATGAGTGTAAAGCTTCAGTTTTTCAGGATGAAGAGTTCTGGAGACTGCACAAATATGTAAATGTACTTGACACTACTAAACTACTCATGGAAAAATGGTCAAGATGGTAATTTTTAAGTTATGTTTAAAAGATTAAAAAATAGCAAGGTACAGAATAAAATCGATTGTTAGCACCGTTTATACAATTTAAATTATAACTGAAAATGGCATTGGGGAAGAAAAATTGAGGATAAGGAAGAAATGGACAGATGAATTTTGAGTATTATTTTTACCTTTGGTGTATTTTGGAATTTTTTACATGAGTATGTATTACCTTTAAGGAAAAAGTACTTAGAGAGAATGATATAGATAGATAATAGATAGATAGGTAGATAGGTAGATAGATGATAGATAGGGAGATAGATGGTTTGGACCAAATGTAATGGCTTATTTGATCAATTCTAACCCACAAAAATGCCAATCTCTTAATATTCACTAAAATAGAGGAATTAGTAAAATAAAACAAATTATCTAATATTAACATTTCTTTTCAGTTTTAATTTTGTTAATAAAAAATAGTCCATAAATAAATATCAATTTAGTGTAGTCTACTGAGTTTTGGATATCATAGCCCAAATTGCTCCATTTGAAATTCTGCTTACAAAGTATTTTTTGTGTGTGTGTGAGAGACATTTTAGATAATTGAATTCTAAGGTTAAAAATTAAGCCTTATTACAGTAAAAAAAAAAATATATATATATATACACTGTATATATATATGTACACACACACACACACATTTATTGAGACTTAAACAATACAAACATTTGTAGCATCTCAAAGAATATTATAGTGTTTTCCATACAAAAATTATTTCAAGAGAGAATATTTGCGTGTTTTAGAAATGGCATTGCCCTTTGAGAATTCACATTAGTGTAAAAGACTCAAAGTGGAAAAACCATGATTGTGAGTGAGAAGGAGCTTATAGAGTTTGGTTCAAAAAAATTTTTTTTCACTGGTGACAGAGCTCATGTTCCTTCGTCAGATGATGTATAGTAATAATTGAAGCATGTAATAAATATCCTTTCTTACTAATGTATTACATTTTATTAGCTAGATCAATATTGCGGTAATTTCCACCCATTAGCATCTCATTGCTGTAAAGTACATAAAAATATTTACATTAACACTGATCAAAATTGCAACAGCGTATATTAAAATATGAATGACATATAATCAGAATTTTCTGTTTCTATTGCCTCCAGTTATTTGTGACCCCAGATATGAAGTTCAAGTTTATACTTAATAGCACAATTATGTAAATCTGTAATTCTAACACTGAATTACAGCTGGTAATGATCAATAATTATATTTATGTATGATGTGAAGTTAATACTGCCACCATAGATTAATGTAAACAACAAGATTATTTCTGCAGTCAAGAGCTAACAAATCATTATAAACAAAGAGAACTAAAACAATCTTTTAAAAGCCTTATTCCTCCAGCAGAGTAAACAGATTTTTTATTCTCAATAAATGTTAAAGCCCCCATTATAGAAAATATGACTCTACCAAAAACATCATGATGGCTGAGTGTTTTACTTTTTAATTTTAATTCTTATTTTTAATTATTTTTAATTCTTATTTCAGCCTTCAGAAAAGGGAAAGTATTCTGAAGTATCTAATAAGGCTTTGTTGAGCAGAGACCTGGAAGAGGTGAAAGACAGAAAAGAGATTTCAGAAAAATACAACAAGCCAATTTAGAAAACAATTTGACAAATGCAAACATCTTTGGGAACATTATGAATTTCAAGGTCTTTTTTTACTAAAAATATATTCTTTGCAGATACATCAGATAATTGTATAGAGCTTTGATATCAAGTCTGACCCTGATTTTGAATTAGAACCATAAGTAAAGCAAACAGAAACAGGAACTATTCTATGTAAAAGAGACATTAGTTTTCAACAATTAGGAATTTCTGAACCAGGGGGAAGCTCTAGGAATAAGAGATAGAGATTGTTATACATCTTTGCATCACTTAGTGCTGCATAAATAGTAGATACTTGATAAACACACATGGTCATAGATAAACAATGCTGCAATACAATGAAATGAACTGAAAAATAACAAATCCAATATTCTAAATTGATTATGCTCCTCGCAAAGACTAGAATCAATGTCACAATTCCAGTTTCACCACTAAGGTTAAAAGAGGAGGAATTGACATAGGAAGATAGGCATTTTACATCTGTTTTGTTCCTTCATTATTCACTTATGTTTAGGTAACATATATATGTGTGTGTGTGTGTGTATATATATATATATACATATATATATATATATATATATATATATATATAGTGCTTCCCATGAGGCAGGTACCATTCTAGGTGCTTTATATAAAGTAACGTTATTTCTCACAATTCCTCTGACAAATAGATGCCATCAATATTCTATTTTACGGATGAGGAGACTTAGGTACAGATGAGCCCATGCTAGCATAGTTAATAACTGGAGATGGTAGGATTTAATCAGTTTTTTCTGAAACAGAAATCATGTTCTTTGCACCACACCAGGCTGCTTGATACAAATAATCAGTGTTATGCAGTGGAATTCTGTTAAAATGAAAGTTTTGGTTTCTTAACTTAGGTCAGTCTAGAAATTAAGCCTCATCCCCCTTCTACTCCAGTGTTTCTCATCTCTAACACTAGTGACACTTGGGGGCCAAATAATTCTTTTGTTTTGAGACCGTCCCCTGCATTGTAAAATGTTTGGCATCATTCATGTTTTCTACCTACCAGATGCCATCAGCACCTCCCTAACCCATTGTGACAATCAAATTGCCCTCAGGGTAGAAAAATCTCCAGTTGAGAATCCACTGAGTCTTAGCCAAATCCTAACAATGGTATATAATAAAACAGATTTTCAGTAAATGTTTTTAAATGACATTCAATGAAAGTTAGATATCATCTCTATTTCCAATTTATCTGTTTACTTTACATCTTGATTTTATCAAGGATGAATTTAGGAAATGAAAAGAGACTATAAGAATTAGTCATTTCATTGTTCATAACTTCTCATGATGGTTTTGCAAGTGACAGGTGGCCTCTCTGTCTCTTGTGGATTCGCATTTCTCACCTATCTTATTTTTCAGTTGTGACTATATCGACAATATAGATAGGCAATGGTACACAGACAATCTTTACTTCTTTTAACCCATTGACACAATTACTTCATAGATCAAACGATTGGTTACTTCTGAGATAGTAAAGTAAAATCTCCTCCATGAATAGATTTTTCTTCTTATTTTAGGTATTTTAAGGTTCTGGCTTATTTTAAAGGTCATCGTAATAACATAATTCCAGTCACTCTCATGCTAAATACACTTTTCCTGGATGGGCAGAAGACATTACTGGCTGAACAATCACAGTCATCATTGTAGCAAAGGGAAAAAAGCGGAATAATTCTAAACCCTCTTGCCAAAGTTCTTTGTGACATGATGTTCCTCTTGTATTGTAAGTTTTCACCCAATGACCTGGGAGGATAGACTTGCATGTTTTACCTGGTCCCAGTGGAAATTCCCAGGCTGCTTAAGCAAGGATAATTTTGTTCATTTTAGCTTTTCGGTTCAAAGATGGTTCTAAGAAAATGCACTGACATGAAATGTATTTATTCAACAAACACCTACGTAGCATTTATTATTTGCCAGTCGCCTATCTAAGAGATTCATTAAAATTAGATCATTAAACACACATAGTACCTATGAAGTAATTACTACTATTTTTATAATTACCCCAGTTTTATAAACAAAGAAACTGGGGCACAGAAAGTTAAAGTTAACTTGACCATGGTCACTGCGGTTTTATGTTATAGACAATGGTTTTGTCTGGGGTTCCTGGTTCATAACTCCCACCGCTTTTGTTACAGTCTTTTGTTACAACATTGGGTGTGTTAGGCCTCAGGGGCAGGCCTCAGAAACAGAATCTCTTCACCTTCTGCCCTTCTTTCACCTGCCTCAAGGCGGGACTCTGATCTTCCCCTTCCTTTTTGATTGTGGGTCTTAAGACCCTCCCCAGAGAGGTTCCTGCCTTGAGAGAAGGAATGCTGATGTCATAGGGCTTCCATAAAAACCCAGGAGGACTGGGTTGGGGAGCTTCTGATAGCTGAACACATGGAGGTTCCTAGAGGGTCACATGTCCAGAGAGAGCATGAAAGTCACATTCCTGTCACCCATATCTCACCCTACATGCCACTTCATCTGTGTCCTTTGTGATATCCTTTATAATAAAACAGTAAGTGTTAAGTGTTTCTCTGAGTTCTGTGTGCCACCCCCTAAAGAGGGGTTTATGGTAACTCCAACTTGAAGCTGGTTGGTCAGAAATTCCAGAGCCCTGGGCTTACAACTGATATCTGTAGGGTATAAGAGGCAGTCCTGTGGAACTGAGCCCTTACTCTGTGGGATCCGACACTGTGTCCTGTAGAGTTGGAATTGAATTAAAAGACCCTGCTTGATGGTGGGGAGAAACCCACACGTCTGGTCACAGACGTCTTCTATGTTGATGATCGTTGTGGTGTTGTAACAGAGGAAAAACTCAGTTTGGCAAAGTTTTCCCTAAAGCAGTCACATAGTGGATAAGTAGCAGAACCAGAATTTAGTTGTAAGCATTGTGTTTCCAGAGTGTTTTTTCTCAGTGGTGGCCATGCTGCTGCCTCAGAGGATATTAAATCATTTTTTAAAAGAGTCTATTTCTTTTCTATCTTGAAAATATCACTGGATTTATAAAAAGTAAACATTTCTATTATTATTTTTATTCATATAAGAATTTGCAAATGGAGCCCCCAGGGCTATGTTCTGTGTATAGCAATGTGTGTGTGTGTGTGTGTGTGTGTGTGTGTGTGTGTGTGTGTGTGTGTGTCTTTTGGACAAAACAAAATTTTTATTATTGCATTAATTGCCAACATTTTAAAAGTTGGGAATTTTCACAGAAAAAAATTATGGATTTCTGCTTTCTCTTGAAATAATTGGAAGGCCAAAAAATAGCAGATTTAGTTTTCTTATATGGCAACAATCTGTCACAGCTAAGCAGCTGTACTTTTTATTTAGGACATACAAGCCCAACACTCTCTAGTGTCTTGCATCTTGCCAGGCTCCTTCCTGTTTTCTTGCCTGGTCTCTGGGGAAATTTGGGTTTGTGACACCTACGCTAGTCCCTGAAAAGGCTAAAAGGAGCAAAGCAGCACTTAGTCCTTAGAGAACACAGGATTCCAAGAAGGACCAGTTTCTAGAACTTGAGAATAAGGTGGAATCTTAGGCTCAGAAAAATGTCCGGAGACCAATGATTAAATTTGGGTTACAAATTACAACATAAAAATCAATGTCAGACTTCTTGTAAAATTGCTATGACATTACCCTGGAGTAGTAGGCACCATATCTTTCTTTTGATTGATAAATTGGCCCAGATGTGCAGAGAGGAGGTTTGCAGGAAAAGGCTTTTGTCTTCCTATTATTGACCATGTAAAATGTGGATTATGTTGATGAAAATATCATTGTATTTCTGGACTTTGTATGTTACTTGAATTTCATTTTGACTGAAGAGTTATATAAAATGTAAATTGTTCTGTAAGATTCTCTAGTAACATATAGTGGAGCATATTCTCCAAATTCCATGAAAGGAGACAATATTTAAGGATTTACTAAATGGGAGATAAAAGCAATTAAAAATTGCCTTCATTTTCACTTATCTAGACACTGGAATTTTACAAAAGCTCAACAGTGGTTAAATAGCTTAATATGGAATCGTGGACAATTAATTAGGAAAAGCAGCTAGGAGTCTTTGTAAATAACCTGTAAGTGAGCATAAATGATTATGTAGCAAGATGTTAAAGCAGTTAGTAGAATGCTTTGAAACTAAATCTGGGGCACTTAGTTTTAAATAAAAAGACACAATTAAGGAAGAAAGGACCTATTAATAAATAAAAGAGAGAATCTTCAATGCCACACTCAGACTATTACATATATATTTTTCCCTATAGAAAAGAAGAAACACTATAATACCTCTAGGGTCACAATTGTATCAGTCGCTTTAAGAATATCATTTTCAAGGAAAAATTTTGCAGTAATACCAGCACATTATAGAAGCACTTATTGTAAGTACGTGGATGTACTCACTGGTATTCAACTTCAGAAATGGTTTATACTATGGTATCTTGATTGATGATTTCTGTGAAGCTGAGAGTAGACATTGAGCAGCTACAGACAAGCCAAACCTGTTTTGCAATCAGAAGATCAGTCTGAGCACTCGAAGATTAAAAAGTGTTTATAGGATAAAACCAAACCTCTGTAATAAGAAGAAGGGAGTTCCAAGCAGTATGAGTGAGGAGAAACTGTTTGAGATCTTCTGGTTAAAGATCTCACCAATACCCAAATGAGGAAAGCTTGGTAGCTTGCAAACCACAGGTTGTTTACACGTTAAGATTTTGTGCTTTGTGTTATGTCAGCCCATATATTTACATTGTACAGCATATGTAATCTTACATTATCTATTTGATAAATGATTTTTTACTTTAAGGTATGTATTTTGTTCCTGTCTATTCATCTGTCTATGGCTATTTTGAAATCCAGAATTAATCAGTTTGTTGTTGCTGTTGTTGTTCATTAATTAAAGAGAGACCTTACCAGGTGAATCTAACTGCCATCTAAAGATTTCATTCTGGTGACTAGACAGAGCAGACCAGGTCAGTGACATCCCTCATATGCAGGTAAGCAATAGATAAGTCTGGTGGGGCAGATTCTGGGGCCTGGGTGGGGTAGGGGTATAGTAATGCAAAGATTAGATACCTTTATCATAAAGACAGAACATTAAGATGATAAAAAAAATATTCCTCAAGTTGTGTTGTAATAGTACATACTTGAAAAAAAGTGAGGACTAAATTATATGGTCCTAACCCAGGTCTTCAATACAAGGGTCTACTGGGAAAGAGGATGATTAGACATTGTATCACTAATCTATTGCTGCCCAACAGGCCAACCCAACATTTGGCACCTTAATACACTAGGTTTACTGTTACAATTTCAGTCTATTATGATTCGGTGCAGTTCCTCTGATGATACAGTCTCTTGCTTTCTTATTCCACTGGAGTATTGGCTAGGCTACAATGTCTAAGATGGTGGGATTCAATTGTCTGGCTTATGTTGCAGACTGTTGGCTTGGAAGCCTCAGTTGTTCATCCATGGAGAGTCTAGATTGACTCCTCCTCACAGGACGGTCTCAGGGCAACACTGTCAGAGAGTGAAGGCAGAAGCTGCAAGGTACCTTGAGGCCTAGGGTCCAGAACTTTCAAAACTTCAATTTTGTTATAGTTATCCATCAAAGCACTTCACAGGATGTGTGACTGTAAAATAGACCAGCAGCATTGATTCAATAGTGGGCAGAAAAACCAGGGACTCACAAAAATGTTTTTCAGATTTAAAGAATGAGGCAAATTAGAGTAATTTTCAAGACAAAATATGGCTGCCCAAAACAAATGATTAAAGAGTAATTCCTACGTCTACGAGTATGTATGTTTAGATATTTGCATGTTTAAAGGTGTCTGGAGGAGTGAACACCTGTTGAATTTGCCCTAAACAGAATTTTTTTTACAATAACTTATTTTCCCTGTATGTGATATATAATATTTGATTGGAACCAAGTTTCTTTCACCATAAGGTGCTTTAAAACACTTTGGTTACAAAATTTTCACTCAAACTAAAATTTTTATCTAAAACCTGCATAAACAATGTATATCATCTACTATTGTATACATTTTATTGAAAAATAAATTCAGTGGGGATTATTTTCTTAGGACCGAAGACACATACCTGACTCTCAGAACTCCAGGACATATTTATTTATTTATTTATAAATTTAAGGAGTACAAGCGCAATTTTGTTACATGGAATCTTTTCTTATACAAAAGACTTATAAGTCATATAATTTCTGCTTTCTTGTTGCTACTCAATAAACTGAAGTCAGAGGACCCAAAATTATTCCAATATTGGTGGTGACTTCAGTGAAGAAATCCTAGTCTTCAGCATTCTTATTTTAAGTGAGTTTTAAGTACAGATTTATATAATCATATGAATTGAAGCATGGCTGGTTTGCTATTTTGTGTTACGTACAACTGATTGGACATATCTCTATATGATCATTAGATTGTTCAGTAATCTAATGATCATATACCCTCACGTGGCTCAGTTCCCAGAATAAATTTAATGAGTGAAGGTGATAATCTGAGTTAATTCTTCAAGTGTCTAGTGTATTCACAGGGTGTTCTAGATATTTTAACCAATCATATCTAAACTTATTGTTGTTTTAATCTTCATATGACTTCTTAATGATTGCAAACACCAGATCTAAATTGTCCTTTTTTATTTAAATCAGAGATATGTGATTGAATTGCACTTCTGACCAAAGCATTGTTTTTCACTTACTACAAAAAAGTATGATCGATGCCTATGCTTCCACTCATCATACTGAATTCTAAGTTTCCCTCCATTTGGCAAAGGTGAGTTTTATTTCTCTTTTGTATCTCTTGCAACAGGGAGAACACGTCACATTCTGTATTTAGCATCTACTTATATCAGGCTTAGTTTTGGCTGTATATTACATCTCTCTATTCTGAATAACAGTGGGCTAATAATGTTGATTTTTCTTTCATGTTTAAAGTTCTTGAAGTAGACAGGACAGGACTTATTTTGCAGCTCCACCAGTTGCTGAAGGTAGCAAGTGTTCCTTTTATCTCATTATTTTGTCATTCCTAAGGGTGTGCCCCAGTAGTGCTAGGTGGCTATTGGAACTCTGGTTATCACATGTGTGTTCCAGGTAGCAGGAGGAAAAAACAAGAGATGAAAGGTGCCCCCTTCTCTTTAAGTAAACAATACTTCATTTTAATCCTTTGACCGAATGTCAGTCATGTATCTACACCTGCCACCAAAATGCTGGGAAACAGAGTATTTTAGCTGGGAGCGAGCCAGCTTATTATAAATTGAAGCTATTTTGTTAAACAAGAAGGGAAGAATTGATATTGGGAGGCAACTACCATATTTTTCACAGAACATATTAGGAGTTAATTGAATTGAATAGAAATCGCTATGTAGAGATTTCTGATGTAAGCTTCAAGAATTACTAAAATTTGACAAGATGTTTGAAATGACCTAACTTTATATTATTTGGTTCCTTGTGTTATTTAAAATGTAAACTGAATTTAGATTATCAGAAGATACTGTAACCTCTTAAAGTATGAATCTATTTCTCTTCAATTTCTGTGCTGAAGGCAACAGCTGCATCTTACCAATGAACCCCATCTGATAGAAACATGTGTCTGATTTCTATTTTAGTCTTGGCATAGTAACTGTGAAAGACTTTGGTTGGCACTTAGTTATATTGCTAATATGTCACCTACTATTATTTCTGATGTACCAGCTTTTCTGTCATATCTCTTATCATGTAGCATCTCTGTAATACTTATAAATACAATATAATTGCATTCTTTTACAAAAAATTTAAATCCGCTCTCTATTCCTAAACATATATAGCCCCACTGACTTGTGCAATTCACATTTTGTTTTCTATTTTCACTCAAATTTTGATAACATTATTTAAAAACTGTCAAACACTCTAGAAAGACTGAAAAGAAGGAAATCAACTAGAAAATTATACAGTTGGCAGCACTGTGCTAAAGAGTGATAAAACTGGATATGCTTATTACTTTAAAAACAAGACATGATTATTTTGTTTGCTTTCTTTTTGTTTCTTAGACAGAATATTAAATTTTAAAATTCTTGCCTGAGTCAAAAACTCATTCTTTACCACCTTTAGTGAAAGCATCGTCACTACCCCAAAGTCAGAGTTTTCCAATGTTTTAAAAATGTTTCAACCATCGTGTATATGTACCACATTTTTTTAATCCAGTCCCCTTTTGATGGACAGCATGGTTGGTTCCAGTTTCTCGCTATTGTGAACCATGCTGCGATAAACATTCGTGTGCAGGTATCTTTGTGATAGAGTGATTTGAGTTCTTCAGGGTATATTCCCAGTAGAGGGATTGCAGGGTCATATGGGAGGTCGATATTTAGAGCTTTTAG
>CAUYQG010284771.1:0-38158 GCA_963574415.1 Tarsius wallacei | reverse complement strand
GGTTGTTTGTTTTTTTCTTTTCTGCGCGTTGGAGTTCCCTGTAGATCCAGGATGTTAAGCCCTTGTCCGATCTGGAGTTGGCAAATACTTTTTCCCAGTCTGTAGGCTGTCTCCCTACTCTCTTGATGGTTTCTTTAGCTTCTAGCATTGACTTCTAATGCATTTCTTTACAAGATGTAGCCATGTAGCCTATTTTTCCATTTCTCAAGCATTCCAGGCAATTTTGTGCTTCTGTGTTTTTGATATTCACTCTTTTTGGCTGAGATGCCATCTTCATTCCTACTTTCTCATTCTTTGTATATTAAAATCCCCTCACTATCAATACCCTGCTCAAATGATATTTCCTTCTAGGACTCTTAGCCCATCAGAATCATTATCTTCTTTCTCCACTTTCTATGTATTATTATTTATACCTCTGTTTAGCACTTATGCATTCTTTCCTTTATTATAATTATTTGTTTATCATTCATTTCTCCCAATATATTGTATCCTGTTTAAGGTGGAAACACTTCTAATTCATTTTTCCCTCCTCCAAATGTTTAGTAGAGTCTTGGACATAGGCAATATCAGCAAATAATGGTTTTATTGAATTGAAGTAGATAATTGCTGTGGACTATGGCCAGATCTGCTCAGAGAAATGCCCTAGGAGGAAATAACTGGGAGATTGTTATGCTTTATAACAAACTTACTGGTAAGGAAGGTTGCAAAACTTCGGGCACAGAAAAAGGAGGCACTACAACTATTTGTGTAATTAGAAGTGCAGAGCCCAGAGCCCAGGTACTGTCTTGGTATCAGGGCATTTTGAGCAGCAGATTTATTATATTTTGGGAAAGTGCCTGAGCACTGACTTGCTGCTTCTGGGAGTAATAGTGGTAAATTCCTAAAAGTGCTTTAATTTGTTTTTTTTAAAGAGAGGGTCGCACACTGTTGCTCAGGTGAAGTGCAGTGTTGCAACAATATTTTATTGCAAGCTAAAACTCCTGAGTTCAGGAGATCCTTCTTCCTCAGCCTTCCAAGTAGTTGGGACTGCAGGCTGCACCACCATGCCTGGTTATTTATTTTTACTCTTGTAGAAACAGGGTCTTGCTATGTTGCCCAGGCTGGTCTTGAACTCCTGGCCTCGATCGATCCTTCCACCTTGGCCTCCCAAAGTGCTAGGATTACAGACAAGAGCCACCACACTTGGCCCCAGGAATGCCTTCTTTAGGTCCCTTAGACCTGATCAGTCTCATCCTTCTCAGATTGTTGATCATTATGATCATTCTGCATACATCTTGTCAAGAACAGAAGGGGGCAGTGGTAAACTGAATGTTCTTGAGATTTACCTTTTTTCTGTGTTCTTCTCACATATATGTATTTTTATTGTTAAGTGTGATGTTCAAATAGGACTGATTTGTTTTTTTCCTGTTAGTTTTATTTTCACTAACAATGAACTCAGCTCTGATCTTCTCGAACCAGGAGCTGAGGTACTAGCAAAAGCAATGTAGGCAAAAACAATGCATGCAATTGATCATCTCAATTTTCCAATTATGAGATTGGTCTTATTGATCTTTTTAGAGCAGTACTTGTTAACCTGTGGCCCATAAACATGAGTGACAGAGAGTACAAAAAGTTTTGCAACTGCATGCATAATTATACATGCATATCTTGGGAGAAATAATTTATTGCTTTTACTAGATTCAAGGTTTTTGTGAACATAGAGTAAAACATAGTGTGTCTAAAGTCTCTTCAGAGGATTCACATTTTTCATTAATTCAATAAATATGCATTGAGAACATAACATGGGACAGACATGGTTTTGAGACTGGGATACAACTGTGAACCAGACAGATAAAGACTCTTCTTCATTGACCTTACATACCAAAGAGAGCAATATTTCACAATAAATGTCATGGAAATCAGTTAGAGAAAACACAATAAAGGCAAAGCACTCAGATTCTAATCTCAGATATACGGATTACTCAAGCATCTACAGGGGAAAAAGTTCTCAGCATTCTTATTTATGTGGAGTGAAATATCTGAATGGTGGACCGTTTTGCCGTGGATTCTTTACACGCTGTAGACATAACTGTGGTGTCTTGAATGATTTAGTTTCCCCATTCTAAGTGGTCTTGCAGATTTGAGACCCTGGATACTTTGCAAGAATGCATGTTGGTAACGGGAAGCCCTAGGGTGGTTGAGGTCTGACCGTTTGCGAAAGCTCCTTCACCAGAGTTCTTTCATCTGCTCCTTTTTTTTTTTTGTCTGGAGTCCTGATGATCTAGGTTATCATTAGCTGCCACTAGGTGGCGCTATAGCATCAGGCAAATCATCTTTCTAGTGGTTCGAGTGGTAATTTCCTTAACATTTAGCCATCAATTTTGTAATAGGTAAAGATTGTTCAGTTCCTGAAATTTGGAGAGTGGCAACATTTTATTACTTATTTGGCCACATTCCCTGAGTTCTTTTACAGAGTTTTAAGATATATTAAGTTAAAGATGTTAATTTTATTTTGACAATTTTGTGACACTCTTAAAGATAAGTAGAGAAATCTTGCTGTGATGCAAACCAATACTGGTTATTATGGGGGTAGGTATATTAAATGCTGCTGACATGTGTTTTGTACAACCGTAATAAGTAATGACATGATTTAAACATTCCTTACACTGGGGACCATTCAGTGGTTTCCTGTTGCCTTGAGATATGTTGCAAAAATTGTAATTTGAAATATTTCTCAAGTGTCGACAGTGTTTATATACTGGAAATTATATCTAGGAAAATTAGTGCTATTTTAAATATCATATCAGAAAACTTTCAATTTATCTGAATATCTATTATCATCTATCATTTATCTCTCTCTATTCATAGTCTATCTATTTTACCTCTAGTACTTTGTAATTTTTCTCTACTAATATTTTTATAAAAATATCTCTCAAATCACCTATTAAATTGTTAATTCCTTAATTTTCAGTTTTGGTCCTAAAAATCAGACTCTTAGCTAAAGTCTAATATAAGACAAATGAGACCTATACACGATGAACTGTCCTTATCATTTCATTCATGCCATCAATAATAGGCTGTTTAACCCATTTAAATAGAGTCTCTTCCTCCTGTTTTCTTTTCTTGTGTAGGTTCTTTGCTCTTCTCTATAAGAAAGAACGGTGTCTTAGATCAGATGTGCCCTTGGGGATTGACCAGACAATAGTTTATATTCATCTGATTGAACTGAACTGAAAATTCTGTGACTTTGGATTACAAAAGATTGCTCCTATTCTATAAAATGCTTTTTATAAAATTCTTTAAAAATGCTCTTTCTAGGCATATTTGTCTATTAGTGATTATTTTTTAACAAAACAGTTCAATTAAAATATTTAAACATTTATATATATATATTGTTTATTACTTTGCAATTTAATGGTTCTTACAAAATGCCCAAATCAGTTTCATGAAACAGGGCAGACTAGTCCACTACTTCTTCATTGTTGCTGATTTTTCTTGTTGCTTGTTTTCTTTATAGGAAGTGAAAAGAAACTGTCTTAAGGTTAAAAGTTGCTAAGACACATTCATAATAAATAAGACAGCAAGTTCTTATTTTAAAAGCATGGTTAGAAAATTTAAGTGATATATTTGACTATTATATCAGTTCCTGGATTATAGAGTAAAATAAAAATACATCTGCCCAAATGACTCATTCCCTTTTGACTGATTTACTCTTTAGGTGCCACAGTAATGTTTGTTGAAAAGACAGTGGGATACATGGTGGCTGGCAGAACATGGATTTTTTTGTTGGGCATACCCAATATTGAACTCTGACTCCACCTTGCTCTTACGTAGTCTTACACTAGACAAAAAGGATCTGAAGAGTCTGGAATATCAGCCCAAGAAATTTATGTTCAATAGGAAATGCCACAATGGGTGTCACTGATAGATTCTTGAGGCAAGAAATAATATGATTGGAATGTTTCTGTTTGTCCCTCTTTCAAGAATCAAAGTGGAGGCATTTGATCATGTGGGCATAAATCATATGCCCATGTCTTGGCTTCCACTGGCTAGGAAAACCAGTAATGTTTTTAAATTTTTGCTCTTGTAAAAAGAGTATGGACTTGGCATCCTGCTAATCATACTTATCTTGGGGAACTACCCCTGAACATGAAAGAGGTTTAGATGTTGGATGAATTAATGATGAATCAATTTCTACTTCCTTGAATTCAGGCTATGTGGCTGACTCATTATGCACCTGTCACATTATTTAGCATATGTGGTCATTCATGTGCATTCATTCACACATTCATTCATCCATTTGTTAATAACTGAGTGCCTGATTTATACCAGGCATAGTTCTCTGTTCTTAGGGAGCTTAATTCTATTTGAGAGATATAGATGATAAACAAATGAACATAAAATACGATAATTTTAGAGATATAAGTACTAAGAGAACAGTGAAACAGGTAGAGATAGAAAGTGCTTGGGAGGTTGTCAGAGAATGCCTTTCTGATGTGTGACTTCAACTAAACAAGAGTTTAAATAATATTTATGGAATCAGTACATGGGCTGGAGGACCAACTGCAGAGAACACAGAACATTCAGGAAACTGTAATCACCTGGGTAGAAAATCCTGGGGCTTTGAGCTTTCTGAATATCACGTGCTGGTGTTTCTCTGTTTGTCCCTGAAGATTTATTATTTGCCTTTCTGGGTTCCATGGACCACATCACTTGGCCTCCTTTGTCTTCCAATTGGGCTTGGTCAACGGAGACAAAAGCAGGAAACTGAAGGGTGGGAGGAGAAGCGGCCGGGGTATTTATTCCTTGGTGTAAAACCCCTCCACTTCTGGGCTGTGGCTTTGGCAGCAGCTGCCTTCCTTCTTCTTGTAATCACAGCACCAATTAGGTGGGCCTCACCCTGGGGTGCAGCTGTCTCTGGGTTTCAGTAACACAACCTCCTAGTTTTCCTCCTTCAGACTTCAAGGTGGTAAGAGTTTCCAACAGTTCTAAGTACCTGCTTGTTTCACTATCACGTACACCTCTGTAAATAGTCCTTTCATTCACCTCTTTGTGGTTCATCCTTTAGGGGTACATTTCTTTTTGTGGGAATGCCAACTTATACAGACAGTGTGAACGTAAAAGAAGGGACGGGTGTGAGAGACACTCTTTAGCTATAGGGTTTGACATCTGGCTTGGTATGATGGAGTGGGGGAGGGTAAGTTGGAGAACAAACTGCATAGCAAAAGGTAACCCCAGAAAACTGTTTGAACATTCAATAAAGAACTCGTTCTAGACTCTAAAAAATGCAGTTTCAATAGAATAGGGAGGATAGAAGCTAAACTGCTTCTCGCCAAACTGCCTTCTTAGATTATTGCTGCATAACCAGATTCTCAACTTTTTTGAGTATATGTGATTTATAAACTTAGTGTTGGTGAAGCCAACACTCACTGTTCTCCATTGCTCTGTGTATGTTGGTTGTCTTGCCTAAGCTAGAAAGATAGCAACTTGAGTGCTGACCCTTATGCTTCTTTATTGTTACCCATTGTATTCAGACAATACATGCACATGACTCTTGCAGTTGTTTGAGTGTAGGAGACATGAGGTTAGAGTCTTACATCTACTGCATCTCAGATCTACTCTCTTGCAGTGTGACGAGCTATACAATTATAAAAGCCATTATAATTATTTGTATAAATGCCTATTTTCCCAACTAGATTGTGAAGTTTTTGAAGACAGTAATGTAATTTATATCATCCTCAAATACATAGTGCCTCAAATTCTCAGTGTCTGCCACACTCAACTGCATTTGAGTATTGCTTATCTCACACTCTATCCTTCTGAGTCAATGCTGTTGGCAGGCTCTGCTCAGCTGTGGATGTTGGGGCAACTGACTCAGGTCTGCTGTTTCTTGTCTGGGTTCGTTTGTGCCCAATACATATTAGTAGTGATTATTGAACAAAGAAATAATGAGAGACTGCAGTGCAATGATTTCCTCTTCTCTAGGGCTATTGCTTACCAAACTGATGGTGAATCCAAGGGAGGGGGGGCGGGGTATGTTTATCCCTGCATTCACTGTTTAATTTGAAATTTGAGTAACGATTTCTGAAAATTCAGCTCAGCAATACAGAATTTCAAGATGGCCATGCACAATTGATGCTACAGTTTAATCTGCAAGAGGCCTTTTAGGAGTTAGCTATGGAATGCTTTTCTTTAAGGACTTTCCTTCATAAAGATTCAAAGGATTTAAAGACTTAAAACTCCTAGCTAAGTTACATATGACTCATACTCTGAAATGTTTCCCATTAGGAAAAAAAACACTGATCTTGTGGGACTTGGACATCTCTTCTAGGTTGCTTTTAATGCTTTTAAAAGCTGCTAGGACTCTGTTCTATCTTTTCATGTGTAACTTTGTCCTAATGAATTTAAATATTTACCTATAATTTTTTCCCCAAATGGGTAATATTCACTAAAGTGATACTTTAAAACAGGGAAAAATGAGGCATAATTGCTTCTTAGATTTTGCTGGTCTTGAATAGTAAAATACAGCCTTGACAAAACCAGAAGAGAGAGAGAGAAAGAGGTGAAACTTTCATTCAGGAGGTACTACAGCCTGTGGTACCCAATGCTCTCTAATGCCATCAGCCAATTTGGAGCTGCCCCGAAGCCAGAGCTTGAGAAAATGCAGCAGAATTGAATTGGCTGTACTAATTGTCTGCAAGTACCAGACATTGTGACTTAGTACAAGAAGGCAGAAATTGACTAGTCAATTTGGTGTGATAATTAGGTTCTTAACTGGTTCTTCTAAATTTGCCTATGTTTAACTAGAGATTTGTTGTCTCAGCATTAAAAAAGAAGACATAAATGGAATTCTTAAACATGCCAAAATTGTATTTTCCTTCTCCCTACCCATTTCTTGAAAATAACTCTCATTGAGATTGATGTAACTTTACATTTCTGCTGTCTGTGAAAATGTATTTTCCCCAATCTTTCTATAGTTAATTCTTTCATAGCATGCTTTTTATCATTAACTTTGCTTCTAAGAAGTCACTTACATTTTTCTTAAGATATTGAGACTTACCAGATCATAAAGATTCATAGAAAGCTGTTTGTCAGCTCTTAAAGTTCTGGCTTTGATTAAGGGGACTCTGTTTTTTTTCCATTTCTCGTTAACAGACTGATAAGGCAGACTATGGTGGAAAATTAAAAAAAAAGTTTTTAGTTTAAAATTTGCACTGATAATCTTTTAAAAATCTAACCACCTTAGCGCCATCTTGTGGATCAATTATCTATTTGTAGGGATCAAGCCTGTTAAATGCAATCAACAGTATAATTCTTTTTTTTCCCTTTTTGTTATGATAAAGACCTCAAGGTGCTTTCAGTGCAATGGAAAAATTAAATTTTTAAATTTTACTATAGTACTTAAAATTATAAATATTTAATAGCTCAATAGTTAATTTTAGGAGGCAATCCAAAGGTTAACCTGATAAATCTGAGGTTATTGTAATAAATAATTCAAACCAAGACTAGCCAGTAGAAACAGATGGTGCTTCTGGAAGAGCCTGAAAAAATTTTCCACTCTTAAATGAACATAAACCTTCTGTTTGGAGCTGTGCAACTACATAGACTTGTGTGCCGGCTTGTAAATCTATGAGGTTACTTTTTTTGTGATCTTGAGTCACATTCTTTCAACTTGATGCTTCTCAAGGTATGGAAAACAGAGGCTAACTCAAAACACAAGAGAACAAGTTCTGGTTATTCTCAGTTTGTATTGCTATCTTTCTTCTTCCTGTGATTGCTTCCTGCTCCTCAGTTTTGCATGTAAGAATGTGTATTCCAGTAAGAGGACAAAAGACGTTTTAGCAAGCTTTTATTATACCTAAACCCAGGTTTAACTCCCTAAATAACTGAATAGGCATATAATCCCATGGATTTCTTAAGGCAGTGAGTCGAGTCTAGATGGATTACAACATTTTTTTTCCCTGAGCCTTTTCAAATGAATAGCAACACTTCTGTGGACAATTGTGTTTGAGAGGTTACAAATCGCTTTGATGAATAATCTGAAGCAGAGAGAAAATAAATATGCAAGTAAAGAAAGAAAATTAAAGAAAAAAATGAAGTGAATCCTGTGATAGCACCTTGATTTGAACTATCTATTCATGCTGATAGGTTGATTTCCTTTGACCTATCCAAAAAAAAAAAAAAAAAAAAGTTGGTAAAGCAGTACACTTAACATTTGATTGGTGAAGATGAACTTGTCAAGATTATTTTTTTAATGGGGGAGAATCCATTGACTCACAAAAATTACATTAGAGAACCATGTAAAGTAGATACAGGGTTCATAATTGTTACCTAATTTATAGGTTTCAATTTTTATTGTTAATTTTTTGTAACTATCTTTTATTTATCTATAATTAAACAGATTATCTCATAAGAAAATGCAGTTTCTTACACAGATACGTTGTCTGAATATTTGTGTCCTAGCAAGCTGTTGACATTAAAAACTATAAGGGTTCTCCAAACACTGGTAAGATGTAAAGAAACTGGGTCACTTGTACACTGGATGTGGAAATGTAAAATGGCACAGCTACTTTGGAATACAATTTGGCATTTAAAAAAAAAATTAAACATGCAACCACTACGCAACTCAGCAATTAATTATGCTCCTGGCGCTTACCCCAGAGAAATAAAATCTTATGCTCCATATAAACGTTTACAAGAGAGCTGATAGCAGCTTAATTTGTAATAGTCCAAGCTAGAATCAATCCAAATGTCCTTCAACAGGTGAGAGGTGAAACAGACTAGTACATCTATACCATGGGGTACCACTCAACAATAAAAAGGAACAAGCCATGGATACACACAACTTGGATGAATCTCCAGAGAATGTTGCTGAGTGAAAAAAGTCAATCCTAAAAGGTTGCACACAGTATGATTCTGTATTTAAGTAACATTCTTGAAATGACAAAATTATAGAAATGAAGAACAGATTAGTGGCGGGTTTAGAATAGGGGAAGGGCTAAGGACAAGTGGGTGTGGCTATAAAAGGGCAGGGGGTGATAGAAGTAATCTGTGTCTTGACTACATCAATGACATCATCCTGGTTGTGATGATGTATTATAGTTTATTATAGTTTTGCAAAATGTTACCATTGGGAAAAAATGGGTAACCTGTACATGAGATCTCTGTATTGTTTCTTAAAACTGTGTGCAGTCTGTGATTATCTAAAAATAGAAGTTTAATTAAAATATATAATAAGATAGCTCAGTGTTGAATGGATGAGCGTACTCTCAAAATACACATTTTCTAAACTTTCCTTTATAGATTAAGCCTATTGACTTAAAACTTTGGACCATACCATGCAGCATTCTGACTATGAAAGATATAATGTTGATACACTTTTGTCATTAAAATGAATTTTACTGTTTCACTGCAATATTTTTGTTGTGAAAATGATTGTATTACTATTAGTGAGGAGAAGAAAAAGAGAAAAGAAAATTAGTGTTTCCTAATGTAAATAACATAATTCATTAAGGAAACAGATATTGGTAAAGTGAGTTCATCTTTTGTGTGTTTTCATCATCACAGCTTAATAATATAGCTTTGAGCTATATAAATAATATAATTTCAATAAATTCAGATGAAACAGAACTGTTTTTTAATTAATCTTAGACAAAGTTATCAGACCAACCTTTTAATATGTTGACTGATTTCTGTTACCTCATCTCCATAAGTGGCATTATAGAAGGTCCATTACTAATCTTTTCAAATTAGAGTTTTGGGGGAATGGTTTTCTACATCTGCAGTTATTGCATATGTTGAGAGAGCCAAGAGGTTCAAATGAGTAGTGTGTCTACACCAAATCTACATAGAGAGTAAAATATTCAACCAACTTCAAGTTCCAAGTGCCTAATATGCCATTCCATGTGTCTAAGAAAACTGACTTTATTTTACCAAATAGTGTACTGGACATTTAAGTTGTCATAAATTAAATCACAATTCTCAGCTAGTTTTTAATCTCAGAATTAAGAACAGAATCAAAATATCTTCCTAGTGACTCAAAGACACTGTCATGTTTACATGTCGAATGTTGTCCTGGATGGTTGAACAAATCCTTCCGACTATGAAGCAGGTGACAGCTGTATCTCACTGCTATTCTACAGAGTCAGCAGGATATCATTTGGGACATTAGTTGATGCAAGAAGTTATTTAAACACCACATTGGGATCTTAAACATTAAAAAGAAATATTTCTATTATAATACATACAAATAAGGAAAATGCTAAGGCAAGTGAAGAAATATCCAACACTGGGATGAATTAATTAGATAATTTGAATTTTTAGAAAACTGTTGCTAAGTTTCCTCATTTATTTACGATGCTTCATAACCGACTCCACCCTTAGCTGATGGATAGATACTTGATCTCTTTTAAAACATCTAATCTCCTTTTGACTTTTTGGCATAAACTCCCTGACAAGTGGATTTGTTTTCTTTTTGTGACCCGTGACTTTTGGAAAGGTTGCACCCCTGGAAGCTGTGGTGACTATTATAGTCAGAGCTTCTTTTCTTGGGCTTTGTATTTTGTCACAAATAGTATTTCTGTGATTTAGATTAGAAGAGAGGATATATATTCTGATATTTGTGTCCTGTGTGTTCTATGGGACTTGAAAGATTAAATGAGTTGATATATATAAAGTGCTTGGAATAGTGCTTGACACATAGTAATTGCTAAATATCTTAGCTATTATTATTATTATTACATTTGCTATTATTACTATTATTTGCTTGGCTCCATTGTTGGTGAATATTTCCGAAAGCTAGCACTGCAGTGTCTATGTTTTTTACTCATTTTCAAAGTCATTACTGCAATTTCAAACAGCTATATATAATTTTGAATTTTAATTTCAGTTCTAATATAGAAGATAATTAAAACTGTAAAATATAACATGCATTCAGAATCACCCACAAAATAAAAATATAGCCTAATAATTTGTTACAAACTGAACACACATGGAACTCACTCAGGTCAAGAAACAGCAGATTGTCACCTCCTTAGAATCCTGTTTCCACACATCCTCCCAGTTATTGTCCCCTGTGTGTCTCCTAAAGCTAACTAATACCTTGACTAATATTGTGGTCTTTGCTTTTCTTCATGGTTGTATCCAAGTACATGTCCATAATCCTCACAGTTTTGTGTACTGAAAACTTATAGGGCAACCCCCTGGGGTCCCCTCCCACTGTGGGAGCTTTTCTGTCCTCTCAATAAATCCTGTTTTAAAAACAAAAACAAAAAGCTTCTGTGCATTCCATGGATACACAATTTTTTACATCTGGCTTCTTTATCTCATTGGTTCGTTTGTAAAAATCAACCTGTGTGTCTGTCTGAGTGTAGTTTATCCATTTCATTGTGACATACATTCCATTGTGTGAATATATTATAATTTATCATTTTCTATTGATTGATTGACATTTGTGTTGTTTCCAGATTTTTGGTATCATGAATAATGATGCCATCAACATTTTTGGACATGTCTCTTGGGATGCATGTGCACACATTATTGTTGGTTATATGCCTACAAGTGGGTCATAAGGCATATATAGCCTCAGATTTAAACGATAGTTCCAAACTGTTTTCATATTATTTCTGCTAACTCTGCTCCTGTTATCAAGAGGACCCACTCTTCCACATTCTTTCAAATACTGATAGTATCTGACTTTTTCATTCTTATTGGTTGTTGTAGTATCTCCTCTGGGCTTTCATTTCCATTCCTCTCATTCCTTATGATGCTGAACACTTTTGATATTTACCAGCCATTTGGACTCCTCTATTGTGAATCACTTGCTTAAGTCTGCTGCCCATATTACTATTGCACTGTCGTTTTCTCACTGAATTGCTGTGGAACTGGGACTTTTTATGGTGTCTTGAAAATCAGAAGTTTTGCACTTTAATGTAGCCCAATGAAGTATCAGCTCTTTCTTTCATGATCTTCCATGATTAGACTATACTTAAGGTAGTCCAGCTTATTAACCCTTTATTTCATGGCTTTATATTTTGTTTAAGAAAGCTATCCTTATCGCAAGGTCATAAATATAATCTCTAATATTATCTTTTAGAAGTGATATAAATCACCTTCATATATTTGTATATGGTGTGTGGTAAGGGTTAAGTTTTTTTTTTCTCTACATGGGTATCTAATTATCTTAGCACCATTTGTGGAAACGACTATCCTTTCCTTGCTGTTTTACAGTGCCGTGTTTGTTATAAATTAACTCTCCATAGATAAATGAGTGTTTCTTAAATCTCTGTACCATTCCATGGATATATTTATCCATCTTTGTGTCAATTCCATATTGCTTTATTTTTTAGTTTAGTTTATATAAATCTTGACATCAGGATAATTTTGGTCTTCATTATTTCCATATAAGCTTAGAATCAACTTGTCAAATTCCACAAAACAATATAACACAAAAGTCTGATAAGATTTTTATTGGAATTCCATTGAATCTATCAGTGGTTTGGAGTACACTGATTAATTTTCAATGTTGAAAATTTTTCTAAACATTAAAAAACCCATTTTATCTTAATTGGTCAAAGAGCTTACTGTATGTCTCTCTTCTTTGAAATGTATTGAAACTTGCGTTATGGTTCAGAAGGAGTTCAATTTTTAAAAAAAATAAATGAATTATATTTGCTTGAAAATGAACCATATCAGCTTGAAAAGATAGTGTTCTGTGTCTGTCAGACCAAGTGTTGTTAATCATATGTTCAAATTATCTGAATTCTTACTGATATTTTGTCTGTTTGTATTAATATTTACCGAAAGGCCTGTTAAAATTTTCCATTGTGGTTGTAGTTTTGTCTAGTTTTTCTTATAGTACTGTAAATTTTTGTATTTATATGAGGCTATGCTATAATGTATATATACATTTAGAATTTTATTTTCCTAGTGAATTCAACTTTTATCATTATGAAATATATTGTTTTATCTCTAGTAATGCTTCTTTTTCTTCACACCTACTGTGTTTTATGTAAATATAGTTACATTTTGGTTTTGGTTAAAGTTTCATGGCATAACATTTATCATTCTTTTATTTCAACTTTATGATTTTTTTTAAGGTATGTCTATTACAGGATGCACTTTAAAAATGCAATCTAGCCATCATTTTCTCTAAACTGGACCATGTATTTGTTTTTCACTTAATGTAAACATGAATTTATTTGAGTTTAAATCTGGAAATGCCATACAAACACTAACCAAAAGAAAGCTAACTCCCGGACTCCAACTCCTCTCCTACCTCTACAAGCCTAGCAAAAACACTGCTCAGCTTCTCAGCATTTCAGCTACCTCTTCTGGATTTGTCAAATTTCCCAGGGAATGACAGGCTCTGCTCTTTGGTTCACGATCCCTTATAGATCCTGGTCTGGTAATTCTTCATTGTTTTTTGGTCTTCTGATGCCTTAGGTAATTTGTTTTTTACATTTTGTTTAGCTTTTGTAGCTGAGCATTTGTCCAAATTAATTAGTAGGCCATTACTAGATTCCCTCAGTCGTGTTTTAAAAAGTCTTAGGTAGAATGTGCTTAATTTAGTCATTAGAAACTATTTGTATATCAAAAGAAAAAGATGCAAAATTGAAATTGGTTTTCAGAGTATAAGTAATCAGTGCAATCTTTTAGTGATGATCCTTTTGTAATCTCAGTGCTATAATAGCCCTACTGAAAGATCTGAGATAGTGCATCTTAGGTCAGCAATACATTTTCAAGTTACAATATGATGACAGATATAGAAATCAATGTCATAATATAATCTCAGCAGCCTCGGGAAAAATCCAAGGTGCATTGTACTTATTCTCAGGATAGAACCAACTAATCCCTTATAAATAAAATGTATACTGTGATGTCATATGTTTCTCTGTGTGAATTATCACAAATAGTTATTTATGGGAAGTAGTTTTTTAGTTCAAAGCCCTATCTGCCTTTCCTATTTATTCTTTTAAAATTTATATTGTGAATTTTCCCCAAACAGGTAGTTTGTATACATGTTTTATGTAATTTAAGAGACCAATACGTGTTTTAAATTGAATTAACCTACTATATTTTCTCTTGATATTATCAAAATTTAAATAGATATTTTCCTCCTTTTTCTAAGGCATATCTTTGTTAAAATATGACTTTAAGTTAAATATTAACCTATCTTACTCTAAAAAAACGATATTCAACCTATGCTTGAGTACTTCCAAAATAACAGAATTGTTTGAAATATTTAGAGTAACAAATATACAGATTAAGTGTATATAGTCTACATTTTTCTTGAAATATCCAACAGTAACCCAATGGTAACTACTATTATTAGAGACCTGATACTATTATAGACATGTTTATCAGGAACCTCCACAGTGAAAACTGCCATAGAAACTCTGCTTTACCTGTGATAGGTGCTTACGCCTTCAATAATACCTTACAGGCTCTAAGGGAAGGCCACTTTTTCCACTGGTGAGAGTAATTCAAAATTCTTTTTTTCAGCATGAACTTTGGAGTCAGTTCAATCTGGGTTTCAGTTAGGTTCTTCCACTTACCAACTTGACTTTGGGTTTCTTAACATTTTTAAAGTTTTCTTCCTTATCTGTTACATGAAGAAATTTTTGTGTGGAGGATCTAGAAAAAGAAACCACTGAGAGAGGATGACTTTCCAGAACTGTATCTTTAGTTATAGAAATTTGGCTTATGACCAAAAAACTGTACACTAACTATAGTGGTTGATAATGTAGTTTGGTTATGATAATGTTACTTTACCATCATCATTTTATCTCTCTCTCTCTCTCTCTCTCTCTCTCGCTTTCCCTCTCTTTCTCTCTCTCTCTCGCTTTCTCTACACACAAACATACACACACGCGTGCAAACACACACACATCTTTAACTCTCACAATAACACTTAAGGTGAATATTATTTTTATCAACCCCTTATTTAATAAATGAGGAAATAAATACAGACAGGTTAAGTGACGTGCTCAATCCTGCATAGATGGAATGTGAAAAAATTAGTGTTAAATCTTAGGCAGTCTGGCTTGAAAGTCTCTGCTGTCAAGCATTGTGCTATATTGCCTACAGAGAGATATGCTACAGGCCAATATTTGCTTACAAAAGATATTTAAGAAGTAATGAAACAAAATACTGAGTAATTAGCCCTCTAACAAATCTAAAATAAAATTTAATAGACATATGACATACAATTGTTAGAAGCAATTGTTTTATAAAGAATATTGCATTTATAAAATACATACTGATCTCCTTTATGCATCTAGGCTTTTTTGAACAACTAATTTGTATTTCTTCTTGTATTACTTTTTAAATTTTTGTCTGAACCATCTTTTAATAAAATCCAGGAAAGGGACACTAAACTAAAAGTCAATACACCTTTGTCAAGGCTAGAATGAATGACTCTGGGGTGTTTCCTGTTGAATCACTTAGGGATTTACTGCTGCTCTCCTGACTGCTTCCTTATCTCTCAATGAACCTCATAAGATGGGAATCCACACTGGTACCCCAGAGTCATATGTTGAGTCATATACTGAGCCTTTCTCAGTATTGCCTTTCAGCCAAAAAGAATATTGAGTGTTGTGTAGGGATGTTACATGGTGTAGTGGACAGATCATTGGATTTTGAGTCTCAAATTCTGTGTTCAAAATCTGACTCCACCAATTACTAGCTTTATAGTCTTGGGCAAATCATTCAACATTTAATCCAGTCAACTTACTGGAACATGGGGATAATATTATCTATATCATATGATTTTTTTTTTCTGAGGATTAAATGAAATAGCAAGTTAATATGTGTCCTAGATGTTAATCTTTAAATCGTACTCTATTTTCCTTTTGGGATCTTGTTGAGCATAGCACACACATATCAAATGGATTTGTGTTTTCAAAATGCAAGCTACATAACTCATAATTTTTATTGCACTATTTCATTTGCATACATAAGTATACTTGGCAGTATCATGCTATGCATGTCAAAAATGATGGTAATGAAAAAACATAACCACTTTTAAGAGCAGTTTTGAGGGTAACATTTAGACAATATCTAGCTGGATTATATTATATTATATTGTTACAAATATTTTTTTCTTTGTTCCTCACCACTAATGAAGAAACCAGTCACTGCATCGAGTCAATTGTATGTAGTGTTGTCTTTATTTCATTTAAAATTTGTATGACACAAATGGAAGATATTTTAGATATATCACACGTTGAGTAGTTTTTGTAACCAAAGAGATAAGACTTTTTTAGAGACATAAATTCTCAATTTTTATCACAATATCATAAGGTAGTCAGAAAAATATAATGTTCTTTGGTGTTACTAAATGAATAACTTAAAGTAGAAAATTTGTTTATAAAAAATTCTAAGTGACTATATCACTTGCACTCTTGTATTGTGTATGTTCATGGGTTGGATAGTAGCAGGAAGTTAGGAATGATTTCACTTTCAGCTGGTGATATGGAGGTGTGGAAAGACTGTCTAATCACTGCATATTCACTGAAAATATCACAAAATATTCTGAAGTGTTACTTTCTTTTAAACTGGTAACCCTTTGACATGCATCAGTGAAGTCTTGGAGAAGTGAGTATATATTACATACATATATGATTATTTTATATATAAATATTTATATTCACAGTAACAAAGAGTCAATAGAAATACAGCTACTCATTCAGAAAGGAGTCTTTCTAATATCTGTCAGATAGTCCCCTTGGAGTGCTGATACTTCTCTCATTGTTAATTCCTACTGAGGTGTCATAGGAAAAATAATAATGTCTGGTTGTTGATGCAGCAGTGTAACTTGACTTTAGGAAATCTCTGTTGACAGAAACAGGGTATTTGTCACTAATAATTGTCCTAATGGCTTAACGTGAAATTTCAAAGTGTTACAAAGCAAAGCTGATCATATATACTTCTTTTCAGGAATGACTATGGTTGTTTCTGAAGTTAAAATCTCCACAATTAGCAAGTTTATCCCAGAGATGTTAAAATATGAATCTTATGTCTTTTGCTGGGACTATGGTAATTTGTAAGCATATCTTTTTCAGGAATTTGTTTGCATCCAAAAATGGTCATTAAATTCCCTGTAATTGGGAGATGAAGAAGTCTGAAATCCTCCCCTTAGAATTAGCCAAAATAATGAAAGTCTAGAAGATAAAGTTTAGAGCTGTAATCTTTGCCTTAAGGATGGCTCCACATAAAATGAGATCATCTTGGCTCATGCTAGACTTAGTAATTCAATTCCCAGCCATGGATATTTCAGATATTCTTTGTATACTCTCTTTCTTAAAAGTATGAATGTTTTTTTCTTCCAGTGTATATTGCTTTTACAGGTATTCCTGCCAGGCAATTTTTTTTCTTTGCCTTTCCATAAATTTCAAGGGACCATATAACAGTTTAGCACATTTAATAAACAGACTTTATATGGAAATAATTTTATGATTTGTAGCAAGTTGAAGTTTATCTTGAAAAGTTCTGTTTTAGGTTTGCAAAGCAAACGAATCATTAGATGATTTAAGAGCCCATAATAATGATAATTTAAATAAAAACTCTAATGTAAACCTTCTGCTTCAATATTCATTCACTTTTCCATCAAGCTAAGAGGGAAATCTGGACTATGTACTGGGGCAGTGTTTAATAAGACAAAATATCTCTTTATAAAATTATTTTGCTTACATTTGTAAAAGTGACAACTCAAGAGGATACTCCCGTAACTGATGAAAGAATAGGGGAACAGTAGGTCAAACAGTTTTTAACGGGTCTTGCCATTCTTGGAGTTTGCTTTTGTAACCTACAGGTTCACTTTTGTTTGGGTCCACCTTTTTTGTATAACTTCTTCTTAAGTTTATTTATGTAATTTGTTCCTACCAGTGCCCTGGGTCATTTATTACACCTATTAACTTCTCTCTCTGAAGAGATTCTGCCAGAATTCCTTAACAACCGTCTTCAAGTCTGTTTCTTCTCTCTTTAAATTTAAGATCAAGGATTTTGCTGGCACGGTGTGTGTGTGGAGCCTGCTTTGCTGCTGACCTGGTTATCTTTTACTGTAGATAAATAGAGGTACATGTAATTCACCAAACTGGTCCTGTTTGTGTGGAAACACCTTCAGAAATATAAAACTCACACACACACATTTTTAAAAAAATCTCACATTCAAGGCTAGCTGGAGCAGCAGACTCTGAATATTTCATTTGGATACCTCAATGACTTCTCTTCTAAAGACAGTTTTCCCTTTTTATACTTTATAGTTTGCTCATGGGTTGAGACGAGCATTCTCTTACTGTCATACTTGTACTTTTCTCTGGGTAACATAGCCAAGAAATCTTCATTCTGACCCGACTTTGGCTATGCGTACCAGAAGCTTAAGAATCTTGGTTTGTTCAATTCTTCCTCTTTCTTAGCATAATCTCAAAATTATTTAATCATGTTAATTAGAATAATTTATTAAAAAGCAATTTATAGAAGAATTAGGCTGTACGATAGACAAAATTTGAAGGCAATTTTACAATCACATCTACATGACACTAAATAAATTGGTTAAGAAAGGAAACACTCTTTATTTTTTTATTTTTTTGAGATGGAGTCTCACTCTGTCACCTAGACTGGAGTGCAGTGACCACTCCCGGCCACCGCAGCCTCTACCTGCTGGGCTCCAGTGATCCTTCCGCCTCAGCCTTCCAAGTAGCTGGAACTACAGGTGTGTGCTACCATGCCCAGCTAATTTTTGATTTATTGTGGAGATGAGGTCTCGTCAAGTTGCCCAGGCGGGTCTCGAACCCGCGGACTCAGGCAATCCACTCACCTCAGCCTCAAAGCGCGAGATTACAGGCTGAGCCACTGAGCCCGGCAGGAAACACTCTTTAATGTCAAGCAACAATTCAAAATTATTTCACTAAATTTAATGAGTATAATTTTAAGAAAATTATGCCAAGGCATTTAAGCTGGTCAAACCAATAAGTATTTTTATGGATTCAGTCACATATTGGAACTTTGAAGATTAATTTTAATTTGTTGGCCTTTAACACAATACCCTGAAAATATTTTGCTTAAGAAGTCTATACATACTTTTGTCTCTAAGACAGTCTGTGAAAGTGATTTATTTGTGTGACAATAAAAATTAACACTCCAATGGTTGGGCTTAGGAAAGCAGCAATATGCCAGATAAAAGTGGAACTTGTAAAAACAGGTATTCTGTGTAATTAAGGGTTATCTGAATTGAATCTTCTTCCCTGTAGAATCAATGTCGGGTTATCAAGGTAATTCATGCTTTTAATTAGTGTTTCCTGCAGATTTTCACAGATATGTAAAAACTACTAAAGATAAGAAATGCATACGTTGCAGCAACGTCTTTTATGTCCAAGTATAAGTTCTGTTATATTATCACCCTAATAATATCTCATGAGTTTATCTTATGGGCTTCTCTTATGTCTTACAGGTTTCTCTAACTTGGAAGACAACAAAGCAATTTATTGAGGAAAAACCGAACTTTCATTGTGGAATAAATACTGCATACAAAATAAACACACATAAAGGTTGTAGGAATCATAAACATACATATATGAAATATATTCCTTTCCAAATTTCTAGCTTTTCAGGTGTAGGGATAGGGCACAATCATGGACATATGAATAAAAATAAAGACAGAAAACTGCCAGTTGATAAACAAAGACTAATATCTACCACCATAATTTATTCTTGCTTATCTATAATAGCAGAATTGTAACAAAGGAAAACCAAAGATTACATGTCCCTATCTTACTCAGCTCTGGCAGTGTCTATGTGTCTAAAATCTTATCAAAGATATGTGAGAAGTTAGGGGTAACACTTCTGAGCTTGGCTATTAAAATATTTCTAATGAGCTGAAAAAGATTTGTCTGTGACCCAACTTATTACATGAAAAAGGATAAAAAGCCCTAGAGGATAGGAAAGTAATAATGTGGGAGAAACATGACTCATGAGTCATAGGATCTAGAGATGTGTCAACCTGGAATGCTATAATTTTAGGCCTGGTTGTTACATCAACATAACCTTCATTCTAACTAATATTTAGCTATAAGTAACAACAGCTCAATGATTAGAATTCTTGTTTGTTCATATCCTTGTTTTTCTTAAGCAGATCTTGGGATGATTCACAAACTCTTCCCAGTAGTCACTGAATTGCTCCACTGTAGCTTCCTGAACCAATCTTTTCCCTCTGGCTTAAATTCTGATATACTGTTGTGTCTTTCATTTCCATGACCTTGGCATACCTTAAAGCCTGTTGAAATTGTAAAGTACTCTCTCCTACAAGCTTAGGACATCTCCATTTCTTCTTAAGCATCATTCTTTTTGTGTTTACTGAGTAGTTTTCTTTCCCTCCCATAGTTTCAATGATCTTAACAGTGTAATCCCAGCACCTTGGGAGGTCGAGGCGAGAAGATTGCCTGAGCCCGGGGTTTGAGACCAGCTTGGGCAAACTGGTGAGACCTTGTCTCTACAATAAATCACAAAAAAATTAGCCGGGCATGGTGGCGTGCATCTTGTAGTTCCAGCTACTTGGAAGGCTGAGGCAGAAGGACCGCCTGAGCCCAGCAGGTTGAGACTGTGGTCGCCATGAGCATGCCACTGCACTTCATCCTGGGTGACAGAGTGAGACTCCAACTCAAAAAAAAAAAAAAAAAAAAAAAAAAGAGTGGAATAGAATAGAATAGAATAGAATAAAACAAAAACAAAACAGGCCTCTCTCCACTTATCTCCTGCTCAAAGGTAGACTTGTTAGAAAACTTATATTTGACTCACACAATCTTTCTTCAGGAACTCAGGATCAGTTCCCTAGAGTAAAACTGGTAGTCCAGTGTCACTCCACACCATCAACTAATATACTCCAACTTGGAACCTGAGCAGAATAGCTGCTGCATTATCCTCAGGATTTAGTAGATGGCTTAACACATTCTGGTATCTTTTTACTACTTTCATAATTAGACTCCCTTAAAAGGCATCAACGTCTGCCTGTGTTATGAGTAATGTTTCCAGACTACTAATATTATTTCTTTCTTGAAGAATGTTGTGTTCTTATAGTTTTTGAAATTAAACAACTGATTTTTTTTCTCAGCTACCTTGATCAATACATTTCCCTTTGTAATGTCTAGGGGGAAGCATTATGCAGCAAAAAGAAAACTGTACTTAAAAGTCAAGATCTAGGTACTAATTCTAGTCCTTCCATTTACTTACTGTTTGACTTTGAGCAAGTCAATTGATACTTATTGGTCTCAGTTTCATCATGTATAAAATTGCTATTAATAATACCAATGATCCAGAATAGACAAAATTTGTTATAATAAAATAGCTATTTGTTAGGCATTATTTTTTTCTACACATAAAAAATTATTTAGTCTTTATAATAGATGATCTAGAAATAGGTATAACTGAAGAGATCTAACTTTCAATCCAGGTCAAAATTTAGGCTATAATTTCATGATGTAGAACTTTCCGGGGTAATAGGATAATGATAATAATGAAGATAAGTATTTTCTAATATAATTAACATTTCTATTCTTATTAAGCTCTACTGAATTATGCATAACTTCTATAAAGGAGAGTTGTCCTTAATTTTAGGAGTTATTATGCTTCCAAATTTACTTATCACTTTAATTTTGTGTGTGTGTGTGTGTGTATGTAATATGTATATTTCCAAAGAATATATCAAGAGTGACTTTTAAGAACAATCTGGCCGGGCTCGGTGGCTCAGCCTGTAATCCCACGCTTGGGGAGGCTGAGGTGAGTGGATTGCCTGAGTCCGCGGGTTCGAGACCCGCCTGGGCAACTTGGCGAGACCTCATCTCTACACTAAATCAAAAATTAGCTGGGCGTGGTAGTGCGCGCCTGTAGTTCCAGCTACTTGGAAGGCTGAGGCGGAAGGATCTCCGGAGCCCAGCAGGTCGAGGCTGCGGTGGCCGGGAGCGGTCACTGCACTCTAGTATGGGTGACACAGTGAGACTTCAACTCAAAAAAAAAAGAAAAAAGAACAATCTGCTCTGAGTTTTCACTGAGTTTATTGTAGCATGGCCTGTTTTTATATTGTATATGATTTGTGATTCCTAATCGCACATCAGAAGCATTACAGTATTTATTAGGTCCAGTACAAATGGGTGGGTGGCTTAGGTGACAGAATTTCCCATTTTGCAAAGTAAACTTTTTTTCAGTAGTCACTTTGCTGAGCTACTGACCAGGATGAGTTGATTTAGCTTTTTTAGCTTGAATCTACTTTGCTGCTCTCTTGAGAGGATATGTCCTAAGAACATACTGTACTAAGAGGTTTAAAGGGAGAGAGCTGGTATTAAACATTCCTCTTAAGATCGTGTTGGAATCAATGATCTAATCCCAGTAGAAGTGAATTATTGACTTAATGTATAAGGGAGGCATTGGCTCCTGAAGTTTGGTGAGCTTTGCTTCTCCTCCAGGGAATAGGGATTGTCCAAAGCCTTAAGGAATGTGAGGAGTTACCCCTTGTGGGAGGAAGAAGTTGGCTCTTTGAAAGTCACAAAGCAGGTCAGCATTTCTTCCTTCTTTATTTGCAGTATTTAGGCTTAAGGGTTTCACTTATAAAGGAAGAATTTCTTTTACATATATTGGTCCTTATTTGAAGGTTCACACATATGGTAGTCAGTTGGCAGATGAAATAAGAGAAATCTCATCATGAGGTGTTTACAAAAGTAGACAACCTGTGGGGCGCAGAGAAAGTTGTCTTGCTCCACTTAAGAGTAAAATATAAAAAATATTAATTTTTCAGATTAAAAATAGGTTTATTCTATTTTCAGACTTGATAGGTAATATACACTTTATAAAAAATTCAAGTAAGATGGAAAATATGAAAATGAAACTATCAGTAGCTCTCAATACCACTATTCAAGCTAATATTTATTGTTAAAGTTGTGAGGATTCATTCAGCAATATGCAAAGGGTGCCAAAAAATGTATACATTTTAAGAAAGGAAAAAAGTCCGTGTTAAAATTGTTATATATACTGATAACAAAAGATGAATACAAGTCATGTTTGACTTTTGCAATTATAGGAGGTGCTCAAAGTGGTTACCATCAGGTCCAGACATTTCTGATTACGGTAAACATCTCTTAACATCTCTTAAAATATGTATTCATTTTTTTGGCACCCCTGGTATTTTTTGCATACTAAAACATACAGAGTTATGTTTTTTTTAAAACTAGGATTTATTGAGAGAACAGAAAAGCTCCCACGGTGGGAGGGGACCCAAAGGGGTTGCCCCAGAGTTATGTATTTATGTAAATATATAATATCTTCATCTATGCATACTTATCCTCATACTAAACATCAATTATTCTTTAGTGAGGACTATGCTGTCTACTCACCCACTCAAAAATCAGTCACTTTTCATTGTGAACTGTGTAAAATCTCTTATGACTTATAGCAGCAAAATGTTGAAAGCATTGTACATATTCTGCTTTATAATTAGAATTTTTTCTCAGTGATCTTCAGACCTTGCCATGCCAATGAATAGAAGTTGGTGTCATCTATTTAAAAATTATTTTATTTATTATAGTAAGAACACTTAACATGAGATCTACCCTTTGGACAAATGTGCAAGTGTAATATAAAATTGCTGACTGTTGTACATCACATCTTTGGAGCTTATTTACCTTGTTTGACTGCAACTTTATACCCATTTTGCCCTTCTTCAGTCCCAGGCAACCACTATTCCACTCTTTGAGTCTTTAACAATTTTAGGTACCTCATATACATGAAATCATGCGATATTTGTTTTTCTGTGAATGACTTTTAGCACTTAGTATAATATCCTCAAGTTTCATTCATGTAGTTGTATATTTCGTTTTTAATGCTAAATAGCATTCCATTGTATGTATATTCCACAGTTTCTTTATACATTTCATCTGTTAATTGGCTTTTAGGTTATTTCCACATCTTAGCTATTGCAAATAATTCTGTAATGAGCATAGGAGTGCTAACATCTCTTCAAGGTCCTAATTTCATTTTTTAAATAAATATACAGATGTTGTATTGTTGGGTCATATGATCAATCTTATTTTCATTTTTTTGAGGAAACTGTACACTGTTTTTCATAGTAGTTGCACCACTTTGCTTTTCCACCAATAATAGTGTGCCAGGATTCCAGTGTCTCTACATCTTCACCAACACTTACCTTTTGTTTTTTTTTTGATAATAGCCATTCTGACAGATGTCAGGTGATGTCTCGTTAAGATTAAGATTTGCATTTCCCTGATGGCTAGTGATTTCCCTGATGACTGGCATTTTTTCATATGCTTGTTGGCCATTTGTATGTCTTCTTTGGAGAAATTTTTCTTCAAATCCTCAGCCCATTTTAAAATTGGGTTTTGAGACTTTACTATTGAGTTGTAGGGGTCCCTTGCATATTTTGAAGAGTAACCCTTTATGAGATATATAATTGATAAATATATCATTCATTTTTAAGTTTGTATACTTGTTCCTTGTTTGGATAGACTTTAATTTATTTGACCACTATTCCACTGATTATGCTTATTTCCATTTTTTCCTTCTCCTATTATTAATGTTTTGAAGAACATTTTTGTTCATACATTTTTCTTTTTCTTTTTTTTTGAGTTGGAGTCTCACTCTGTCGCCCAGACTGGAGTGCAGTGGCTGCTCCGGGCCACCGCAGCCTCGACCTGCTGGGCTCCGGCGATCCTTCCGCCTCAGCCTCCAGAGTAGCCGGAACTACAGGCGCGCGCTACCACGCCCGGCTGATTTTTTGATTTATTGTAGAGATGAGGTCTCACCAGTTGCCCAGCGGGTCTCGGACCCGCGGGCTCAGGCAATCCACTCAAGGCAATCCACTCACCTCAGCCTCTCAAGGCACGAGATTACAGGCTGAGCCACCTAGTCCGGCTGTTCATACATTTTTCTATCTTTGATTCTTTTTTGGGGGGGTGGGGAGGCAGGATTTATTGAGAGGACAGAAAACCTCCCAGTGGGGGAGGGTACCCTAGGGGGTTGCCCTATGTTTTGATTCTTTATCTTTTTGGATATACTATTAGAGAAAGGATGTCTAAGTTAAAGAGAAGGCATTTAACATTGATGCATATTACGAGACTACTCCAGAAAGATTGTATCAATTGACACTCCTATTAACAATTTATGAGTTCCCACATAGCCTGATAATCTTTATCAGTTGTCTAAGTGAAAAGTAGTAAATTATTGTTTGAATTTGCATTTTGACTAATAATGAATATAAGCATTTGACTAGGTGCTTGGACTCAACAGCCTGTCCATTTAAGTTTCTATCTTGGCTTTATCACTTACCAGCCTTTTGACCTTGTGCCAGTTATTTAGCTTCTTAATGTCTCAGGTTACTTATCTGTAAAATGGTAACAGTAATAATACTAACCCCACAGAATTGTTATAAATATTAAATGAACTAATACACATAAGGATCTTATGGCATTTCTTTGTAGATTCACTCTTGATAAATGTTATTTATTGGTATGTTGTGATATTAGCTAATATTTTACTTTTTCTTTCTTTGGTTATATATTCAAGTTCTTTGGTCTGCTCTGTTATGATGCTTGTTTTTTATTTATTGATTTGGTAGAGATCTTTAAAATATTCCAGACATTAACCGTTTGTCTGCCATACATGCCACAAATATTTGGTTTTTTGTTTGGCATTCCTTTGTACCATATAAGGTATTACCACTTAAGTGATACTACATACTCATTTTAAAAAAGATTTCTGGTTAAAAAAAGCCATTTTCATCTTAAAGATTCATGTATGTTGTCTTTGAGGAAGGCTTTACTTCTCACATTTAGGTTTTTGACTCATCTTGAATTGAATTTGCTATCAGTAATGAAGCATCCACAATAGCATTACTTTTTGAGAATTATAAAGTCATCAGTTTGAGAATTACAAGTAAATACAAAAAGTAGAGCTTCCAATTTTCCTTTGACAGGCAAATTAATTTTCTTTTGGAAAATCTTTTTCATTGTTTGGGGTAAGATTTTACTTGCCTTCTATTTCCCATTCTTATTTTCTTTTATGTTTCTCTTCTTTCTGTAAAACATCTGCTCTTGGGACTTTTATAAAAGCTTAACAGATTTTCTTCCCAGGAGCCAAGTTACTCCTATCGTATCAAGATTTCACATTGAGATAATTGATTTTAAATGTTGCCTTTCTTACCAGATTAAAATATTTCCACATAACAATTCATACTGTGAACACAATTTAGACTAACACTACTAATATAATTGCCAAGAAAAACGAATAGATTTTACTGCTGATTCAAAATCCCTTTGTCATTTTGACGCCTGCTGTGCGTTGGCCAGAGAGATAATTATATCATTTAATCAATATATTTAGCAATGTTTAGTAAATTTAAAAGTATACATATCAATGATCTTGTTACTGTACGTATAAATAATACAGATATTACTATTATATATTCAAGTATTGGACATGTTTTGGGTAGCATGCCAAATCCGTTTGGCCTACAAATGAATCTGCAGTGCTATGTTTCAGTCATGGTTGCAGGGTACAGCTATGTAGGGACTTTGACCCACTTTGTGGAGGTATAACAGCAAATGCTTTCAGTCCGTATAAAGCCTCTCCAACACTGGCAGCCTCAGATTCTTGAACACACATGAACAGCCTGGAGAGTTTATGACCCAAGGGGCAAGGCATGACCAATGGGACATGAGAGTTGACAGATAAATGCTCCACCCTTTCATCCTTCCAGAGGGTGACTGGAGATACAGTGCCCTTCATAAACATTCTCACAAGGTCCTATTGCATCCAGTTGCATCCAGTAGTGACCAGTTTCCTATTGTGCCTTTGTACTGGTGATCCTTCCTTCCTGATCCATTCTTGCCCCTCTGATCCTTCCTGTCCCCCATGCCTTCTCCTGGGACCATGGTGTTAAAACTGATGGATACACCAGTCTTTGTTTCAGGTTGTGCTTTTGTCGTTTCTTAGACTAAGAAAGTTCATTAGATAAAAGTGTTTTAATCAATAAGGGTACCTGATTTCAAACTAGGCGAAGTGGGGACCAAAGGGAGACCCAAACTTTACCTGTACAATGACCACTTGTAGACCTAATCCTGAATTATACCCCACATCTTAAAATAAAATAAAATAAAACAAAATAAAGCATTGTCCCTAAGAACTGGCAAAAATGAAACAAGAGCAGAGCTGGAAACAGTGAAAGTGGCTGGTTTGGACCCTTGAAATGTGGAATCTGGGACAGGAGCCAAGGAGAAAGCAATTTGGTCTAAACTTGTAGCCACTTGGAATAATTCAAATATTGGTAAAGAATTGTAGAATGGAGGGAATGTAATAATCAACCTAAACATAAAGCAGATTTGATGTGAGAGCCCGTATTGCAGAGTTGGTTTGGGACTATGCTGTTTACTTGCAAGTTGCTCACCTAGATATAATTTCTGCAAGTGGTCTCAAAGTCACTTTGAGTTATTTTTCCAATAGTAATTTAAGTTAATATACCTATTCTCTTACACATAGTTTTTTTAATAATCAGTCAATTTGTGTCAGACCAAAAACATATTTTTGAGATAATAAAAGCTAACATTTGTTCAGTGAAAAAAAAGTGTTTTACGAATTATTTATGATCATTTGCATATTGTGGTTTCCAGAAATGTTTATTTTGGCTTAAACCGCAGAAAATTTACTAGAGAATAGAATGTTGGAATTAAAAACTCTGCCAAAAATGACCACAATCCATTCATTTTGTTATTTAATTAAAAAAATTGATTTTTAGCTCACTAAAAGCCCAAACCTTGCCTTCACACAATTTACTTATGTAGCAAATCTTCAAACATATCCCACAGCTGTAAAATAAAAATAAATACATAAATAAATAAAAAATGATTTCTAATATTCTATTTCTTCCTCTAGTAGCATGAATTTTTTTTTAATGTAGAAAAAAATTCCGGTAGCTCAGTAAAAAAGCACAGAGAATTGACTTGAATGTTAATCATTTTTCATTGTACTTTATTTGAGATAATACAAAGTTATTACTCATTTACCTAGACTCTTATGCACCTAATCCTGAATTGTACTCCATATCTTTAAATTTTTTAAAAAGTATTTAATCACTGATATTGTATCTAAAGAGTTGTTACTCTAACAAAAGTGAAACACAAATTCTCAAATCCTATGATGAATTTACATACTCAGAATAAGCCATAGCTTTGGTATAAATTCATTACTATAAATTTTTTAAAAATGTAAGTAATATTGAAGGGAGATTGCATTCAAGTTCGCAGACCAATAACTCATGTAGGAGTGACCTATAAACTGTGAAGCATGGCAATAACTTAAAATTTCATTTGCAATGTAAGATTTTAAACATCCTTCTAAATTAGCATGTCTATGTTTTTAATGGATAAAGAGTAGTTCCCCTAATCTTTTGCCACTAGAGGTCATGGCAGCTCCATATAAGATGCTAAGGTGGGGGTGGGTTTGACCACTAAACCCATTTTCAGATTTCAGCTGCTCTGTTGCACAGAAGTGTATCATTCTGTAGTTTATAAAACCAGCTATTTTACAAAATGCAGGATTTCAGTCAGCCACTATAAAAGTCCAACTAATTTTGGATCTTTTTATGTGGTGATAGATGTGTTGATAAGAAAAGGGTTGGAAACCAAAACAAATTCTGCTTTTAGACAATGTTGTCATTGCTCTGTACTTAACTCTAGCTTCATTAAAACAAAGAAGCAAGTAAACAGAAACTCTGTGAGCAGTGAGGATGGAAAGCAAAAGGAAGATCCTAAAAACCAGCTGATTACCATGAGGCATACTGGCTCCCGAGCAAAGAAAGAACTAACAGCATTTGGTCTATCATGCTCAGTGATCTATCACAGAAATAAAGAACAGAGTACCCTATGTTCTCACTCATAAGTGTACCCTGAACATTTACCATAATACTGTAAGAAAGGAATTGGCAGTAGCGGGATACTGCTGGGGAGTGGGGGGAGGACACAATATCGATAAAGGTACTTGATCTCAAACCAGGCAAAGTGGGAACCAAAGGGAGGCCCAAACTTTACCAGCATGATGACCACTTGCATACCTAGTTCTGAATTTTACCCCCATCTTTAAAATAAAACAATATTTTTAAAAAGCATCTGAAAAGAAATCACAATCTGCTTATTAGTTGATGAACTTATTTTCCTTCTCTATATTGAAAAGACGTGGGGAATAAGTGGACATAGCTCTTGGGCAATCCCTCTATGATTGCAAAGGTAATATAGGGAGAGCTGGTTGGGAAGAGTACGGGTTTTGAACTCCCCAAAGCCCGGGTTCCAGATATAGGTTTTCCCTTATAGTTATATGATGTTTTATCTCCTAATCTTAAAGCAGAGTCATTGATAATATTTATCTTGAAGAATTGTTTTAAAGTTCAAATAGAACTGTGAATATAAAGATCTTAGCACAGTGACCTAAACATTGTAAATAATAAATGGCTACTCTCATTATGATGAAAAGTTTCATATCAAATACTTTAAAATGAAAAGCCCAATACTTTAAAATGCAAAGACACAAGCTTTAGTCAGTTTTCTAAGCAAAAGATAGTCCTGAAATGGAGGATAATATAAATAACCTTCCTAAAGCAAAGTTATCATGGATTTTAAATAGAATCTACTTGTGGCTGTGTCCATGGAAAGGAGTTTATTCCTGGAGTGATCATCATTAATACCTTCAATGGCAAGTCTCCCCTTTTATTATGATGGTTTCTTAAAGTGATAACATTGCCCACAGACGCACTTGATTTTCTGTCTCCTATATTCCACCTGAGGATTGGAATGGCCCTCTTTGTGCTGGGTCCACCTGTTTCCTCTCATTCTGATGATTGAACATTTCATGTAGAAAGGGCAGCAGGGCATAATCCCAAGACCATGCCTCACATTCCAGAGGGTCTGAGCAGAGATGATTCCATGACACCTTCTTAATATGCATGGAATAATGTGATGTTGGAGGTGCTGGGCCAGCAGACATCTGTCTTTAAAACGTAGCTCTTTCAAAATGCTGATGTATATGATATCTAGAAAATAACTCATATTCACTTGTGTATATTTGCATAACAACCTAAAATAAAGACTGATATTTTAAGTGTTTCAGCACACAATATTAACATGATTGTGTTTTCAGAGAGATGGAAGGAACAAACAGAAGAAGGGGACAAGTAAGATGTGATTTGAGGGAAATTCAAGATCAAGGAAAAGTGGTTGAGAGAGACTTTGCTGTCCATTTGTGAGGCTTTGCTGGCTTCAGTAGGATTTAACAGTTTGTTCTCCTACTTGCTACAGCTTTCAGAAAACTTTGGTGCAAAATCTCAACAAAAGAACTGAAGATGGAATCGAAAAAAGGAAAGTCTAGAGAGTAAAAGGGATGTACTTCAATAAATCCCCAAATCCTACCACAAGCAAAATGACCATTTCAAATACTATAAGGCAGAAAATGAATCAGCCATGTACTAACAATTACAGAATGAGACAATGATTCATATGAAAGGCAGCATAATTACTGTGAATATCAGGTTGGATTTCAAAACGAGGGAAGGATATTTTAGTACTTTCTTGACTGAGGATAAACATAATTGATTTATGATTAATATGAGGGTCCAGCTTATCTGGCAAATATATTGTATTTCATGTAGAAATGAGCTTAAAGGCATTCTCCGCATTTCTGTGTGAAATCTAGTATTCACATGCCAGGGAAGCGAGGGGGAATTGTGGCTGGAGCCACTGATGGATAGAAGCTCAGTATCGGGCATGCCAGAGCAGCCCATCTGCTGTGAGGCAGCGGCAAGATCAGTGGTATGCCACAGCCTGAGAAAAAAGGATAGGCAATGGTTTATTTATTCATTTGCCTATTTATTTAAAATAAAAATTTGATTTATCAGAAAGAATAATATCCTTCCCCAGGCTATGCTGAAAACATTTCTTCACAGGATAGCAGTGTGTTCCATTCTCTCCACAGCACGCCCCAATGCCCTCCTGAAGTCATGGTTGCACTCTGAGCTTCCCGTCAATACTGTGTTTAAAGGTTTGGGAGAAATCATGTTTAGAAATATTTTATTAGTAAAATTTCCATGTCCTGTTCGGTTCTTTGAGTCACTGTGCTAAAGTGAATATAGTCCGTCTCTTCGTTAAGTGGCATGTATTTACTGCTGTGTTTCTTTGAGGGAGGATGGGGCAGTGGCTAAGATCAGAAACCCAGTCAGACTTCCTGGGCTTGAATCCAGGTTTGGCCCAGTATCAGCTGTGTGACTTAGGGAAAGTTATTTAATCTCTGTATATCTCAGCTTCCTTATCTTCAAAATGGGTGGCACCTGCCTCCTTGATCTATTATGATGATTAAATTAATACTTGCAAAGAGCTGAACACAATGCTGTTTGTTTGCTAAATAATAAGTAGACATTTGGATCTTTTCAATAGCCCCATGATGAAAGCAAGACATATAAGGTCAGATAAATTTTGCAACTGAAAGAGACCTTAAAGATTATCTAGTTCAAATCTTTTATTTTAAAGATAAAAAGGTGCTTAAATCTTATTATGTAATAAAGCAACATAACTAGAATCCAAATCTAATGCCTGATGATCTGAGGTAGAGCTGAGGTAGTGATGTTAGCACTGGAGAGCAGCTGCAAACAGATTGACATTAGCAGTGAAGTTTGACTGCACAGAGACCATAAGAAATCTATTGCTTGCAGGTTCATATCAAAACACTATCAGTGAGTGGCAAGTGAGTTGATATACTTCACTTGTACAGTTGCATCCGGTGTTAGGCTTTAAGTCAGAATCCTACAACTTATTTTAGTCTGTGCATGGCCCACCCGTTAACTTATTTACCACTTCTGTCCATGCCTTTTTTTTTAAATGACAAGTTGTATAATTATTTCATTACATATTACAATGTAATAATAATAGAAAAAGAGTGCACAGTGAATGTTACGAGCTTGAATCATCCTGAAACCACCCCCTTAGCACCAGTGTGTGGAAAAATTTTCTTCAGCAAAACTGATTCCTGATACAAAAAGGTTGGGGACCACTGGTATGAGTTATATAAAGGTATATCTTTTTTTAATTATCTGTTGCAGTACAAATTTTCAAATGTCTGTATATAACAGCAAACCCCAAGTGTATTAAGAAAGATAGAAGTCTGTTTTTTCATCTGCACGTAAGAAAAATAGAGAAGAAATTCTAGGACTTTTTGTAGTGGCTGTATGATCAGTGAAGATCTGGACTCCTTCTGCTCTCCTATTCCACCATTCTGTAAATGGCTTTTATTCTCAAGATGGCTTGGTCCAAGATGACTGTTGGAATTCCTGCCCTCTTGACAGCTTTCCAGAGTGCAGGAAAGAGGAAGGGAGAAAACAAGTTGGTGTTTAAAAAAAGTAAATATGAGCTAGTGTTCTTTCACCAGTCTTCTAGGAAGTCCCACATCATCTTTCACTTTATCTCATCCACAGGCCTGCAAAGTGCTTTCAGCTAACTACCAATTAAAATTGTGGTTGTTTTATTGAAGAAATGGATATGGGATTGTAATTAATCATCTCTGCTACAGATAGGGGTTAGTTTTTCCCATCTTTTTTCCTATTCACATTTCCTTTTCTCTTGCCTTGAGTCCAAAACAGCAATCTTGAACTCAGAAAAACCACAAGCCCAAGTAGGAGAGGATAAAACTTCTATTTCTAAAAGGATGTTGTATCTGTGTATTAGGATCTTCTTGTAAGAAACAAGTCAATTCTCTCTGGACTAAAAGGAAAAGGAAAGCTAATATAGATGACAGTGGTGTTTAATGCAATTCAAAGGCAAAAATGAAAGAATTCCAAGGAAGGCCAGAAATTGAGAACATGTTGGAAATTATAGGCAGTGTTTTCTTTCAGTTTTCTGTCATTTTTCTTTCTGCACATGATTCTTCTTTCTCTTTTTAGATCTGTTTCCTCTGTGCCTGAGGTTGACCTGCCAGTAAGGAAATCAGAGATTTATGCCAAGACCTTCTAACTTACACTACCATATTCATTATTTTAAAGTTCTGTCCTTCCTCTTCACAGATTGCAACAGAATTTTTTCTCCTTACTGATTCAATGCCAGTTGTTGATTATAGTGACTTTTGAATAAAAACTACCAATGTGAATTAAAATCTTCAAATCTGACTTTCAGAAATGCTTTTTTGGGTTTGTAATAATACTACATGGCATTGCATACTAAGAAACCTTGAATGCTCATGTTTTTCTCTTCTCAAACTATGAATTTTCATTGATTGATGTAAAATATTTCAACTACCATGTCACACTGATGGCTCCCAAACATATATTTCCATTTTAGATCTCTGTCCTGAACTCCAGATCCTTATTTTTATATGATTATTGATTATTTTCTTTTGAGTGTTCCTTAGTACCCATAGTATCTTCAAATTCAACATACCCATGATCTCATTCTGAAAATATATTTTACACTGTATCCATCAGACATCCAATAGTCCTATAGAATCTGTCACCTAAAGCTCTTATTTCTTATGAGTATTGCCTTAAGTAATACCCTTGTAATCTTGTTTTTGTACTGTCTCAGCCATCTCCTAAATCTTCTCCCTATCTTTAGTCTCATCTATCCTCTTCATTGTCTCAAGAGTAATCTTGTAAATCTATAAATATGACTATGTTGCTTCCCTACTTAAAATTCATCAGCATTTCCCATTTACCTGAAAAACAGTGGCCAAATTCCTTGCTGGCCATATAAAAGACTGTTTATTATCTGATTTCTTAATATCCAGTCAATCTCATCTCTATTTCTCCATATGCTTTGGCCTCATAGAACTATTTGCAATTCCCTAATGAAACAGTCAAGCTTGCACTTCTGCGATATTGTACGTGGTTTTTATTTCCCTTCACCCTAAATGCCCTTATTCTGCTTAGTTCTCTTAGTGTGCTTCTCATCTTATGAGATTCAGTTCAAACATTAGGTTTCCGAAGGCCTCTCTGATCAGCCTTGTGTCCCTTTCCTTGATTTTTCCTTTCACAAGTTAGTTTCTTTTCTTTGTTAGATCACCTAGCATGGATATTTGAGAAGCCAGAGGAGCAGACTTAAGCGGGTGCTACAGTTGTCTTCCAATGTCTGGACCGTTTCTGTGTAGTGAAAGGATTAAATCAGGCATACCATTGCTCTAATAAGAATTACATTTTCCAACCTTCCTATACAGTATGGCCATGTGATTGAGTTATTTGTCAATAGTTTGTGCATAGAATGGTGTGAGCAATTTGTGGAATATGTCCTTTAAAGTAAAGAATATATGCTTGCCGTATCCCTTTCCCTTTCATTTGCTGAAATATGGGTATGGTGGGCCATTTTTTACTATGAAGATGTGGGCCACACCACAGGATGGAAGACCAGTAAGGTAGAAATGGCCCATGTCCCTGATACTGTGGGTTATCTTCTCTGCCCTGGACTTCTTATGGTGAGACTGCTGGGTAGTAAAGATGAACTTCTTTATTGTTTAAGCACCTGTTATTTAGGATATTTAGGATATAAATATTAGGATACAGCAGGTCCTGTAACCAAGTTAACATGCCAACTCACTGAAAAGACTATAAAAGAAGTTTAGGAACTTAGATTTATTTCTTTTTGTATACTTAATACCTAGCACAGAGCCTAAAACACAACACACCATCAGTAAAATGTTTAAAGAAGATTTGTAAATGAATACAAGTTACAATTTAAGTGTGCAAAAAGTAATATTCTTTGTTTCCCTATAATTAACATAGCTTAATAAAGTCCCCATTTTCTGTTGACAAGAACCAACTCGTGATTGCCAATTTAAAGTAACTAGCACTTTCAGTTAAACTTTAATTGTCTCTTGGGTAACAACTTAGATAATTATGATTCTGTAATTCTGGCCGTCCTGGAGGTGGTGATGGTGGTTGTCTTATGCTTTGTTCTGGCATCAGGAGTCAGCCAGTTGGCCAGCTAGACTTCCCATGTTTTCTAGGCCTCCACTGAAGTGTCACTCATTTCTCCTGGTCTTGGGCATTGGTCTCTGTTCCTGCTGCTGAGTTCACATCTCATCTTGGCTTCCAGTCTAGTCCCTACTGCAAGACCTTTTTGGACTTTTGACTCCCAGTCTTGTCTGCCCACTTCTGAGACTGTGAGAGAATCTCTTGGCTGTGCATCCACAGCATGTGGAGTGCTAGGACTCTGAGAAAGCTCTTAGGTTCATCCATCTAGACATTCCTTTCAGCCACTGCTATTTCAGGTACAATGTAGGATGGAGGACTTCTCTGCCCAACTTCTGAGTTACACCCTTGATCTTTGAGCCAGCTAATCTATCTCTTCAAACTTATCTAGGATAGATCCCAGAACAGAAAGACCATTAAGAAGAAATCTGAGAAGATATCTCAGATTTCCCTCAGATTTCCATCAGTATATCCCAATGATGCCTCCTTCCTTCTGGTCATTTCTGTCAACCATTACTTAGTTCAATGAGATGGAGCACTAGGCATTTTCTAAAGTAGCTACCAATATTTAGTCTCTGGTAAGTCACCTCCAATTCTGACATATAACCTCCTTTTGACTTAGAGAGATTGCTCTGTTTTTCGTTTTCTTTAGTCTAGTTAGAGCATAACTCCAGGATATCAGTCTTCCAGACTGTGGCTTTTTATATGCAAAACTAAGCTCTTTGTAATTCAAGATACTTTTTTTCTCTTTCAAAACCTTTTCTCCTGTTTTTAAGACAACTGGCTCTGAGACAAATTGGAAAAATAAATGAGTTCAGAACCTTAGTTGACTTCTTCATTCCAATGTTTTCTTTCCTAAGACAAGGACTGTCAATGCCAAAGAGAAGTGTTGTTAAGAAAACCACCTGTTATTTTACAAAAATTTTCTCCCAGTGGTTGCAGCAGGTTCATTCACATAAAGGATTCTGTTTTTGTATAGAAAACATTCTGATATTCTGTTTGCATATAAAAGATAGTAAACAAAAGAACTCCTGGTCCTCTAATCTCCTTGTATCCTTCAGTAGGCTGAACAAGCTGAAAGCAAAAGAAAACCAAAAGCAATATGATCAGCTTACCGGCTATTTTAGTTTTCTCCTGGTCACACAGGAAGACATATGTTTCCCAGCAGCTTCTGGAATCTAGGTAGACTGTGCCACTGAGTTCTTATGGAAGATGAGATGAGTGATGCAGCCATTTCCAGGCCATAAAGTCTCTGCGTGATCATCTTTGTTGGTTCATGGCAAGAAGACCTTTGAGATGGTGGAATATACAGTGGAAGGAAAGAGCCTAAATCTTACGTTAACCCCCTGGGGAGCTGCTCAGGAGATCTCCTGGCCAGGAACGTCACCTCTGGATTTTATATGAACAAGAATATTGTGTTATTGTATTAAGTTGCTCTGACACTGGTACTGTTTATTTCAAGTTTGTGTTGAATAATACACTGAGAAGAATCAGTAATGGGAACTGAAAGGGTAATTACTGCAACTAGAAGAAAACGATTGAGAGGAGAGAGAGGGCATTGGGAGCCAAGTAATTGCCTTGACTGGGCTCCATGGCAGGGATATCAGAAGAAGGAAGTTCCTGGAGATGTTAATGGCTGTGGGAATCTTAAGAACTATAGTGGCTAATACTTAGCTCAAATGTTTTTTATAATGTAGTATTTGATACATATAAAATAATATTTTGAGATGCTTAATTTTGCAACATATATTAATAACACTTTTGAACATACCACCCAGCTTAAGACCCAGTACAATATCATTCATGTTGAAGATGTAAGTATGTGGACACATTTTAGAAACTTGATAAAGAAAAACAAGTGTCGGAAGATTATATACTAAGTGATAGCTTCTTTTTTTAAATGAAGCTCAGCAAGGCAAAATAATAAGGTATTTTGGGATAAATATTCGTTTAATTTTTAAGCTGCTATGCTGTTCTTTTTTTCCTTTAAAACTTCAGAGAAACCTTGCTTGAATTTTGTTGGTACCCTGAGATTAGCACCAGGGTAGTCTCAAAATGGCAGTGTAGTAGGGAAAAGTCATAACATGCATTAGAAAATTATGACAAAGTGGTAACTGGGAGTCATAGGTGATTGGAATTGACATAATCTATACCTACAGCCTGAATGTCTAGAGATACAGAAGGATGAACTTTGGATTTCCTATCATAAGTGAAGGAAAAATTCAAATTAATAATTTGGAGGACTTGGGGACACTGAAGGAACTGGCTTCGGGATACAATTGAATTAATTTGAACTCTTTTATGTTTCATGTCATTGCCACAATAAAACAAACAAACAAGCAAATAAAAAGTTTTCACTTTTGATCTGTGTGCCTCTGAGAGGAGAGGTAGTGAAGGACTACTATTGCTGGTAAAAGCAGTCTCTGAGAAATTCACATTTGACAAAGTTGACAATTCCTTAACTATTAATTAATGAAGACAACAGTTACTAAGTGTTCACAATATTGCAATCACTGTGAAAAAGCTTTAGCTCTTTTCTCTCTTCATTCTTGTCATATGCTTAAGGTCTTGACATAAGCAGTGTTTAACCAACAACTGTGGTCTTTCTTTTTTTAAATCGACAATGCACTAATGAGGAGCTGGGATAATGTGACAATGTGTCAGAATCATTACGATGGAGGGAGGCAGGCAATCTTCCCAATGAGGAGCGGCTTAGCGCATTGAAGCCAGGGTACACAGATGTTTGCGGGAAGTTGATGGCTTTGGTGATGCTCCAGGTGTCTTGGCTCATACTGTCCTTGCAAAGAGGAGAACTTGTATCCAACAGACTGGCATGACATGAGTGAATGTGGTCTCTATCATATGAGCACCTAAAATAGTGCCATAAAATTGCACATAAAAGTGTACACTGGGAACCCACTTTTGTCCATCGCTTGCTACATGTCTTGTGCATGTCACTTCACTTTACAAGACTCTGTTTTTTTGTTTTTTTGTTTTTTTGGAGTTGGAGTCTCACTATGTCACCCAGACTGGAGTGCAGTGGCCGCTCCTGGCCACTGCAGCCTCGACCTGCTGGGCTCCAGCGATCCTTCCGCCTCAGCCTTCCAAGTAGCTGGAACTACAGGCGTGTGCTACCACGCCCGGCTAATTTTTTTGATTTATTGTAGAGATGAGGTCTCGCCAAGTTGCCCA